>OZ016479.1:9030004-9278000 GCA_963966605.1 Caenorhabditis sulstoni
AGGAAGTGCGCTCCACTGTACTGTTCCTTCTCAATCATTGGTTCACAATGAGAGAGAGAGAGAGAGAGAGAGAAGAATAATCAGAAGGCGCGGAGAATAGTGGTGCGGGGAAAACACACGATAAAAGGTACAAAAAGTCGTGTTTTCAGTGAAAACGATAAGTGAGTTTTGAGGCGAGATGATCAGAAAACAGACCGGAAATTGGCAGGAAAAGGCAGAAAACATTGAATGGCACTGTTGATTTCACTGAAAATGAGCGGTGAGGATCAGTTCGGAATCCGCTTTTCTCGGACTGATAAGAAGTTTTTGAGACGACATTCAAAAAGAGAGAGAGAGAGAGAGAGAGAGAGAGAGAGAGAGAGAGAGAGAGAGAGAGAGAGAGAAGGAAAAAGGGAAGAAGAAGAAGAAGAAGAAGAAGAAGGGGGGTATGTCGAAATCATATTTTGACGGGTGCGTCTTCAATTTCCATCCGGATTTCGATGAGATTTAGGTCCTGCTTCTTCGGACGCTTCTTTGAGAGAAAGAGAGAAAAAGGCCAGTTGTTACTACTATTTCGGGATTCGAGAAGACGACGTCAGTAACAGAATTTCTGGAGTGAAGAAAGGAAAGAGCAAGGAGGGACTAGAACACTCGGAACCTAGGCCAACTGTGTTTCCTATGTCAGAAACTGGAGAAGATTGTGGTGGCGGGAGTGAAAAGAGTTGCAACTGTTTCAGTTGTAAAAAGTTCGACGGGAAGACAGCAAGACAGTAACCGGTGGGTGCACGAAGAAAAAGTGAGAGAGAGAGAGAGAGAGAGAGAGAGAGAGAGAGAGAGAGAGAGAGAAAGAGAGAGAGAGAGAGAAAGAGAGAGAGAGAGAGAGAGAGAGAGAGAGAGAGAGAGAGAGAGAGAGAGAGAGAGAGAGAGAGAGAGAGAGAGAGAGAGAGAGAGAATCCTCGGTTCACGTTTCGCCTGTCTCTTCCTCTCCGCTCGCAAGAGAGAGAGAGTCTTCTTTTTGTGCTGCCCCCTTTCGCCTTCGCTAAGAACAAATAGCTGCGTCTCGCTGATCCGCACACTCTCTCGCCCCTCAAGTAGTTGGTTCGAACCAACTGGATCATATGATATTAGGAAGAGAGAGAGTTACCGGGCGGAAGAAATGGGGGGAAGACATCGGATAGTGTTGCCATTGAGAAGTGTCAAGTACCGAAACCACTCGGCGCGAGAGAGTCCTCTGCCGACTGGAACCCGCAATGATCCTTCCGATTCCAGAACGCCCCCTCCAATGATTCGGAAACCTCGGCCGCCGGTCGCCGTTTCTAGTCCCTCCTTGTAGCCGAACACACTCTCCTTCTTCCATTTTCCGTCTCCGAATCCGATTTTCCGCCGTCGTTTCTCCTGTTATTACCCGTCGTCTTTCAATTTCAAACGGGTTTTCGACGTCGTTCGGTTTTCAAAGAAACACCAAATTTTGACGACTTTGCAGAGAATTTCGGTGTCACGGGGCCGGTTTTTTTGGGGAGAAGAAGAGGGAGATAGCCATCGGAAAGGGATAGAAAAGGGGGACTAGACGGGATTACTGTATGTTGAGAGGGTACGTGGTTCGTCGTGAGGTTGGGTGCATTGCGTGAAAAACAGGATGAGAAATGACGAATTATTGGCGGGATGAGGGGCGGTAGAGCGAAAAGTGGACTGCGAAAGAGAAGAGGGCGGCCGCGAAGAGCCTGCTTACAGGTATTTCAAATATCCGCACACAAACAACACGGGCGGCCCGATGTTTGGTTTCGCGCCGTTTCTCACGTAATAGAGACGACGTCTTCCGAATTCCAAAGCGAATTCTGAGACGGAATTCTGGCGACTGAAAGCGATCCGCATGAATCTGCCGCCGCTCGGAGAAGAAACGACGCCATCACTTTCTATTTTTCGACAAAAGCGGATTTGAACCGAAAGCGGCAAACAGGCTCCGCCCACTTCGTCTTCTCTTCAGAATAGTGGGCGGGGTCGTAAAAAGTGTGGCAGCGAATTTGTTTGCGAAATACTCGAAAACGCTCGAAACTGTCTGGTCGTTACGAGTGAAAACTGTTCGCTGTTGGTGCTCAAACATGCTCGCCGAGCATCGAATTTCCTGCCGCACAGTTCAAACCACACAGATTTCTCTGCAAATGTTTCTCGCGTTTCGCAGTGGAGCGCGTTTCCTCGGAGGTGAGAATGACTGTCTTCGGGAGCTCTCGCGGTTTCTTTTCATTCGCCGTGGAGCGCATTTGCTTCCAACCCCGAACAGGAAGGAAAGTTTCGTGGCGAGACCCAAAAATGCAAACAGGAAGCTGTTTTAGTAGGAAAGAAGTTTGGTTCTATTCTTGTATTCTCTCGAGTGAGTCATACTTTCTCTCTCTTCCCTTCATAAATACGTTGACCAAATATACTCCCCAATGTGTTGTATCTGACTGGTTCTCTTTGCCGTCGCAACAGAGAGAACCCAAAACTTTCCAATTTGCTTTGGTAAAAATATTCATTGGAATCAGTAGATGAAAAAAGTGGAAAGGAAAAGAAGAGGAAGGAGTGGAGGGGAAGGTGGAAACTGGGTGGGTTCGGAAGTATAACGGACGGAAAGTCAGTGAATTTCGCGAAGACTTCAATATTCTAAAACAGAGGGAGGGCGGAGTTGGGACAGTTTTTTTTTACTTTTAATTTCACACTGATTGCTTAGGGATTTTTTAATCTTTGAATTTAAATAAGCTGATTTTTGAATTTTTCGCAAGGGGAACGGGATTTGTGCCGATGTGTCAGGCTCACAACTACATTTAGAACAGGTGAAAAGATAAAAGGCGGATAGTGGAAGGGTAATAGAGAAAGGGGAGGAGAACACAGAAGGAGAGGGAGTGGTGCAAATGCGCTCCATCGGAACACATTTGCGGACTGTGGACAATCGAGAGGAGGGAGGAGGGAAGAAAAAAGAGCATTCAAGACTCGTTTTGCGTGTAATTAATTGGAGTCAGCTACAATAGAAAGAAAAGAAGAGAAATAAAAGCTGAAATGGAACAAAAACGAAAGGGTAAAATGGGGAAGAGGAAAAAGAGAATGAGGCGGGATCTGCTCACTGTCCGCGTTTATTTCTTTCCGCCTGTTGTTCCGGGCCGTCCACCGCCCACTGCCGGCCGTCCGCTGTTCATTCCCTGGTACTGATACTTGGCCTTCTTCTCCGATGGCTTCAGGATCTGCAAGAACCGACTTGATCATTAAGAAAGCAGCGAAGCGAGAGCCTGTTTTTTACGTCACACAGAGAGCACTCGACCCTCGACCGCTCATTAGTTTCGCACTGCCGAGGGGACTAGGTTGCAGTCAACTTATTCCTCTTCTCTCGTCACCTAAGTATGTTTGCTATCTCGCTTATTGAACTCGTACTGTGCGTTTGATATCAGAATAACCTGATCTCAATTTCATCATTGATACGTTCACATTACCGATCGAAGAAGCACAGAGTTTTGACGTAACCGGTAAACTCTCGAAGAATTTTCCTTCCACTCGAGTGCTGTATTGTTCTTGTTGACGACGCGAAAAAAGATTGTCAACAACACAGTCCCTAGAGTGAAGCAGCATGATAGTTCTCGGAGTGCACGAGAGGACTTTTGGTCTCTTCTCGCAATTGAGCCTTTTCACCCGATGACCCCTAATTTCGTTTTTTCAATTCAATTTCGTATCCATTTATCGGATTGCATCTCTTTTCTCCACAAAGTCACACTCACGATACCACCAGGGACACTCCTTTTCTCACCTGGAAGCTGCACATTAATGTCTCGTCAACACTCATCATTCCGCCGGCATTGTCGAACTCTCCGCAGTAGTTCGGCGCAGAGAAAAGCGTAACGAGTTGTCGTTTCGCGAAGAACTCGTATCCGTCTTCGACGACCTGGTGCGCCCTGCATATCAGATCCAAATCATGCCGATTGAGGAACTTGGCAACGACATCCGGTCCGAATGTGAACGAGACTCCGCGGTCGTTTTCACCCCAGCCGGTGACATCCTTATCGGGATCCGACCAGAGAAGATCACAGAGGAGCCCGGTGTCCGGAACGTCAGTCGGGCGCATCACGCGACGGATCTGCTCCATGTTTTGAAGATCCGGCGAGAGACCTCCGTGACAACAGAAAATCTTCTCGTCGATGAGAGCGGCGATCGGAAGACAGTTGAAGCAGTCGGTGAACGTCTTCCACAGCTTGATCGAAAAGCGTCTCTTGCATTCGTCGTAGAAACCGTAGATACGGTTGATGGAAGCGCATTCGTGGTTTCCACGCAGCAAGAAGAAGTTCTCGGGATACTTGACTTTGTAAGCCAACAGGAGGCAGATCGTCTCAAGACTTTGCTTTCCACGATCCACGTAATCTCCGAGAAAGAGGTAGTTGGCTTCTGGCGGAAAACCTCCATACTCAAACAGACGAAGCAGATCGTTATACTGACCGTGGATATCTCCTGAAAAATTTTAATTGACTCAAGAAGTCTTTTATTTCGAAGTTATCCAGTCAACTAAATTTCTAGTCGTCGAGAATTTTCCCTGATTGCTACGGATTAAGGCTAATACTTTCAAGGGAACCTATAGAAAATTGAAGTCTACAGGGAAATTGAATCTTTCTCGCATCGTTCAAAACCTCATATAAAGACTCTTCATTATCAGCTGTTGATTTATTCTTTCTTTTTCGCTAACACTTCTTCTTCTTTTCTCTGTCGTACTCATTTTTCAATTTTGGCATCAAGCCGCAAAAAGAAGTTGAGTGAAGCGCGCACAAATCAGTCTGCTTTCATAAAAATGCATAAGAAGAAGAAGAAGAAAAAAGACTGACCACAAATCTTGAGCGGTGCTTCAAGTTCCAAAAGGATCGGTTGCGACAAGAAGATCTCGCGCGACTTGTGGCAGAGAGCACGGATCTCGGCTTCCGACATGGTCACTGGTTTTCCCGGGCGACATCCGCGAACTGAAACAAGGAATGATCGACAGAGCTACTAACAACGGTTTAACCTTCGAGGAGCCGAGTGATCAAGTTGTCAATGTTCAGATCGCCATCGTTCGACATTGTTTTTGGCGGGCAGGGAACGGACTGATTCGGTCTCGCTGCGGCTTCTGCTCTATGCTTCTTGGGGGAGTGGGTGTGTGTGTGTGCAGAAGTGTCGACCGACAACTGATATTGGTTGCGGCTAGAAAAAAATAATTTGATAAGACAGTGAGAAAGTGAGGCGGAAAACAAGAGAAGAGAGATAGTGTGGAAGAGGAATTTCAGCGAATACGGCACGATATCACAAGGTATCACATCACTTCCTGAGAGCCAAATGAGGAAATTGAGTCGAGATGAATCTTCAAGCAGGAAGAAGAAACATTGCGGAGGAGACTAGATTTACATAGATTCCGAGTTTGATGTAGATCCTTATGGGATTTTCAGAATCGGTGATTGATACACTTAATACACGATTTCATTGAATAAATACCATTCACCTAAACAGCGTCAGGTACTGAAAAACGCGTTTGATACTTCAAATTGAAACAGGTACGTTTCGCTTGATGATTTATGCAAATTTCCTCCGAAAGTCGGAAAAACGCTATGAACTGTGTGATATAGGTGTGAAAGTGGGAAGAAAGACTGCCATTTTCGGATGGAAAAACGGCGGTCAGAAAAACTGATGTTTGTAAGATGAAAGGCAGCGCAGGATTGAGCCCTTTTCAGCCAAGAAATACCAAAATATTCTCGTTGCAACGTGTCGTCTGGCTTGGCAATGTGACTCACACGCTCTGTTCTCACCTCTGGACAGCCGCTCGCACACACCTGTATAGTTTAGTTTCATGAAAACTACAACGACGATGGCGAAGAGGAGAAATCATAGCGTCCGTTCCTCCGCCGCCGCGTTATCAACGACCCCGGAGAGTAGGAACATGTCATAAACACGGCAACGCCGCCGTCGTCACAGCAGGCGGATAATATTACAACTACGGACGGCACAAGGGTACGCAGCGGCGGGGGAAGCTTTCAAAAATCGAGCAGGAAGGAGGAGGATACGGCGGATGGAGGGAAACATGTGGCTGTAGTCAAGCAAAGAAAGTGGGTGCATCAAATCGACGGGACGGGAAGCGAATAAAAAGAGGAACGAAAAGTGACGACGCATGTGTGTTGTATGTGTCTGTGCGAGTGTACGAGAGACGAACGCGCGCAATCCACCGGCCGTTGCCCGCGCCGTATCGATCGATAACTCAAGTCGGCTGGCCGACGGCGCGTTTCCTTTTTTCGCCGAAACAATTTGTTGTTATCGAGCGCTTCGCGGCACGTGTCTCTCTACCTCTAGTAGTACGACACACAGTACGCGACGACGTCACAGAATCAGAAAGACAACTTCCGAGAAAATGTTATCTTCTCATCACATCGTCTTATCTTGTGATGGCAATTGTTTTCTTACAGATCTAAAAAAAGAGATTTAGAGAAGCAAAGACACATTGCTGCTCGTTTCTAAAACAAACGACGAATTGTACAAGTATTTGCACGCACAAGTTTTGAAAGAAGACAGCGGCGCGGAGGCACAATTGGGAAGGCAAACACTTCGTGTGCGGTGGAGCGCAGTTTCAGACGTTCGCTTGCTAGTTCGCGCTCCGAAAATAATGAAAATTGACGTCTTCCACGTCACTTGAATCATGAGCTTGAAATTTCGTACTAGAGAAAGATTGAAAATGTGGGCGGATTTCGTCATTCCGTTGACACTTTTACTGATAAATGGACTCAGCTTGATGACTGACATAATATGTGCAATAAAAGGCAGATTAACTGCTTCATGTGCCTTTCCATTCAATCAATTCAGCTAAAATACTGGTGAATGCAAGAAAGGTCTCAACCCCTCTTCCGCAGGAATTTTGATAGAAATACGCAACTGTTGGTATTTTTAATCTAAAAAGAAATTGAAAACAAAAAAAAAGATTTTGGAAGAGGGAAGTGGGCGAAAACAGGAGGAAAAAGTGCCGGAAACTCGTTGAAACGGTGCGCGACAGAGCGAAAATAATTGAAATGTCCGTAAACACCGCACACAAGGTGACGCACAGTTGCACAGAAATTTCGACCGTACTCCTCCCAAATAATCAGGAGCTCTCTGAAGAGAATCGGGCTCCGAGACTCCTCCGAGTGCTCGTTTTTATGAAAACGTACGTGAAAAAAAGGAGAACGACGGGGACGAGAAAAATAAGACGGAAAGGAAATGGGAAAGAGCGGAGAGAAAGCGAGGGCCGCCGGGGGCAACGAGGCGATGCTCGCAGAGCCCGTGAGACGAGAGGGCTCGAATTCAATTTATTGAATCGCGCAGAAAAGTTGTTGACTAAACAAGAAACTGAAAGGTTTTGAGAGGAGGCAGAAAAAAACGGGAAAGGAGAACGGATCGATAATTGTGAGAAGAAGATATGCACTCGAATGAATTCGAACGGAAAATTGGCGCGAAGAGATCGGCAGCGGCTGATAAGAAGGAGAGAATGAATGTGAGAGAAGAAGACGTCGCGACGTCTTCTTTCGAAGGGCAACATTCGGAAGGAATGAAGCGGTCGCGAATGCGACCACTCCCTTCTAATCGAATTACAACGAAAACGACCGACCGACGGACGTTCCCATTCCTCCTCCACGTCTTCAGATGACCAGCAGCAGGAAGACGACGACGGAGTGCACGTCTTCAGAATACATAATGACGTGGCGCACTTCTACACCAGAATACGAAATCGCACACAAGAAGTGAGAATCTTTGTTTTTTCAAAGAAACGACGGAGCATTGTGTTTTGAGCCGGAGAAGATCAAGAGCTCTCTTTTTTGTTTCTTTTCTGATCGCAAAGTTTCAAGTTTCTAGAAAAGTTGAAAAGTTGACAGGTTCGATCTTGGACGATGAGGAGAAGAAATTCGCACTTTGCTCGATTTCTACCGCCACGAAACGTTGAAGGCGTGGTAGAAAGGTAGAAGGTTGGCACGCTGCCAAGTGGGCGGAGCATTGCGATGAAGCGCGTTTGCTTCAATGAGAGATTCCCAATGAATTGTCAACGATTTCGTATGGAAATCAGATACTTTTCCGAACTCTTGACCCTCTCAATGAGTATCAATTTCACTACTTTCTTCAAAAGCTAAAATAATTGGAAGAGAATCTGATGACGTGGCCGTGGAAATCCTCGGCTTTTCCATTGAAATGCATCGAGAAAAACAGGAAGTGGAGGAGAATGAAGGACTGGAAAAAGGAGCGTTTTCAGATGAATTCCTTCCGGAGGCTCCGATTTCTGGTCGAGAAGACTGTTGCGGACGACTTCAGAAGACGCGGAATGATTTGAGACGAAGCCTCTGAAGCGAACGGAAAACGACGGAAACGACGGAAAGCGAACGTCATTAACAACATGAGCTCGGAGGGAAAAAGCTGAAAAACACGACACACCAACCCGTTTTTTATGAGCTCAGGAGCGACAAAAGGGAGGAAAACGAGGAAGAAAACAAGGAGAATATGAATCAGGAGGCGAGAATAGAGGGGAGTCTGTTTGAGAGATGACGTGCTCTTTCGACCCCTTTCCCACTGAATCAACTGGCTGTTTCGTGCTCAATTGCTCGCGGAGCACGTAGTGAGAAGGACGAAAAAGAAGGAGAAGAAGGAGACGGGGCGAAGGGAAGGGAGGGGCTCGCGGAGCACAAGAAGGCAAGGCTTTTTGTGGTGAGAGGGCAGACGAGGAGAGAGAGAGAGAGAAGGCTTTGGAAAACACGACGAGGAAGATGACGGACGAAAACCTCTGTGGGAGAAGAAGAAGAAGAAGAAGAAGAAGGGAGAAACGAGAAGAAGAAGAAGAAGGCATTGATTCGGGCACAGCAACTTGGGTTTTCGAAAGCGAATTGGGCACGGCGCGCGAAGCGAGCGGCCGACTCGGAAGTATAGCACCTGATCAGTTATCAGAACACATCCCTTTCTGATTGTTTTTTCCGTCGCTCGTTCCGTCACAATAGTCGGAGAATGTGTTCGATGAAACCAGGAAAGAGGGACTAGAAACACTCTGCATTTCCAGACTTTTTCAAGACAGAGACTTATTCAAGACAAAACGAGAGAGGAAAAATCCAAGTTAACTTGGACTTGTAAAGTCCAGTGACCTCTTTTCCTCCCATCTTTTGCAAACTTCGACTTTTCCGACTGAAAACGAGAAAAAGAGAGGGAACAGAACAACAAGACAGGCTGTTTTGAGAGATTTGTGGGCAGGGAAACACGAGGGGACCAGAAAACATTCTACTCTTCGATCAGCCAACTATTCGCAGAGAGAAAAGAACAATTGTTGCCCTCTCTTGCTCCGTTTTCTTCTTCTCTTCCGCCCCAAAAAACCTTTCTTTTCTCTCACCAAATTGCCACAAATTATGGAGGAAACGGAGCGAGAGACTCGTTTGGAAGGAAAACCTCGGTCGGCGATGCAAGAATCCTCTGTTTTCTAATGAGAAGGTGTCACGTGAATCGGGCTCAGATATCAATGAGAATCGTGAGAATTCTCAGAATGCGCCGAATGAAGCCGGAAAAACAAGAGAGTCAGAACACTTTTTATAAATAGAAACGGGTAACTGAAGCAGAGATTATAACTGATTTCGAAGTGAAAACGAGTGGGCAACCGGTATTCCGAACTGATTTTTGTATTTGAATTCTTGTAGATCACATTGTCCGGAAAGAGAAAAGAAAGTGAGCAATTGAATGGGAGGTGTGAGTTAGGACCACCACTGAGTCGGGTTCGTCATGTACGAGGAGGCGTTCGAGGGACCGTTCGAGAAGTAGCCGGAAGTGGTGGGCAGGTAGGCGGACGGCGTCGGCAGGTAGCCCGTGTTGGCGCTCCCGAAGGCCACTGCGGCCGCGTACGGCGACGTGGAGGAGATGTCGGAGGATCTTGCGGACGAGTCGCCGCGGACGAGCATCGGGATCTGCATCCTGGAAGAAGAAGAACGAGATGTTGGAAAGTTCGGAAGTGGAAGTGCCGTCTGATTGGGGACAGACTCACGCTCTCGTCGGGAATGTGGCAGAGGCGGTCTGAGTGGAAAACGCGTTGGGCATCGTTGTGAGGATGGTCGAGGGAGGCTTGTCTTGATGGCTCTTCTTCGTCTTGTACCTGAAACGACTCGATTCACGAAAATGGTTTTTTTTTAGCTCACTGACCGATGGTTCTGGAACCAGATCTTGACCTGCGTGGGAGTGAGTCTGATCTGCATGGCGAGCTGCTCTCTCTCGGGAGCACTCAGGTACTTCTGCGTCCGGAATCGTCTCTCCAGCTCGTACGTCTGCGCCTTCGTGAACAACACCCGCCGCTTTCTCTTCTTGCGCTTCCCTGTGCCGTCGTCCTCCTCGTCGTTCTCCTCGTCCATTTCGTCCACTATCTCTTCTTCGTCCTCCGTTTTCGCACTGGAAATGTTTAGTCTGTTGTAGTGGGGAACACATTCTGCTCCTCTTCTCCACTCACCCGTCCTTGTCGTTTTTGTTTCCATTCGATCCGTTCTCAATCATATCATTCTCGGGACGTTGGAAAGGATCGGCAGGCGGCAAAGTGTACATGGGACCTGTAAGGAGTGAGAATAGGCACGACGGAAAAAAGAGATACGAACCAGCGATTCCATTGGAGGCGAAGTATCCGACGGTCGAGGGGTCATAGCCTCCGTAGGTGCACTGGTCGAATGCGAACGAAGGGGCCGTCGAGTAGCCTGGAAACGAGACGATCCCCTCTAATTGCATAATTTAGACTCGGCCTCTGAGGGCTCGTGATGAGTCGCGGCGCCAAACGAAGCTCCGTCTGTTTACTCGCATCCCATTCGCTTCAAGGTAAACACGAAATAGTGCGGGAATCGAGGAGAGGTGGCCTAGCTATACCCTATATACAGTATCCCTCGCCCCAACGCATGGTCGGCAACCGAATATACTGTATATGAGAACGGAAGGGGAGGCGGGGTGTTAAGTTACTTATTCCCGAAGCGGGTGTGTTACACAACAGGACATTGGATATGTTTGTGTCTTGCTTACCGGCTAACAACGGAATGTCTGTCCACGTGGCACATTGTAGGCTGGTGTCCGAAGCGAGGTTGCCGCCATTCAGAGAGTCCCATTTGGGCTCTAGTCTGGAAGAGGCGATCATGAGAAAGGAGACAGTTTCGACGGAAAAGTTCGAGTTTTTATAGGTACGATAGGGGGCGGTGTTTTGGAATGATTTCGAAAAGGAAGGTGCTGAAGAGGCGTGCGGACCCTCCTCGGCCCTTTTGAAAAAGCCGACGCCCGGCGAACTGAAAGGGACTCGAGGTGTTCACACCGCAAAGAGAAGCAACCTTGACGGTCCGAATCATAATGAATTGGCGAGAATTCTGTGTGGCAAGAAGCTCAGTGGGCTGAGGACAGTTGAAGTCTTTTTCATTTCGTGGACTGAAAATTTCAGATTTGGGTGATGGAAATCGAACATTCCGAAAGGTAATGAAATGAAGTTAATTGACCTCAGACAAAGGTGTTCTATCATTCTGCCTACTGAAGAGAAAAAAAAATTCTTTCGTGATGCACTCGGGGTTTCATGTTCCAAGAATAGTTCACCAAAAACAGAAGTAAGACGAAGTTCGAAATCCCATTATAAAGTGATGTTCTCGAGTAGATTAATCAGATTGAATTTCATTTTGTCCCGATTATAATATTAGGTGGATTGTCATAAGAGTTGTTCAGATGGTTTCGATAAATCGGAAACTTTTCGAGCTGATCCCATCTTCATTGCGATGATTTGGTCAACCGAGCTTCGCAAGTTTGTTACTGTTTTCATTTTTCGAAAGCCAAATCAAACTGATTCGGGGCTGAAACTGATAGAAAGAGAAGAGATGAAATGACAGGAAGGGGAGTGGTGCACTCCAGAAATGAATGGAAGGCTTCGAGGATGTAATCGAATATATGAGTGCGGGAGGGGGGGATCTCTTCACATAAAGTGGATCATCTTCAAGACGGCGAGCCTCTCCCGACCTCCTCTCAAAAAACACTTACTTGTTATGAAGTGCCGATTGTGACTGCTGTTGTGGCGCCGGCGGCGCACTTGAAGCCGACGCGCCGCCATCTGCTGCTGAAGAGGCGCCATTCAGTGCTCCTGCTCCGCCACCAACACTTGTAGTCAGTGCTCCGTGCTGAGGGCTCCTCGCCACGGAAGACGCGGCGACAGAAGGCGTCGCTGCTGCGAGCGCCGACACGTTGAACATCGGCTCTCGAGACTCGAGTGCAATTGACAACCGACCCTCTTGTGCTGATTGCGACACGCCCACCCGGTCTCAACCCACAAATTGCGCGCGGAGGAGCTCGGGGGATGCGCGCCGACGAAGGTACGGTAGGGAAGGAAGGTGTGTGTGCTCACAGACATATCTCTGCGCACTCTTGTAAGCTCAGTATACTGTTTCATCTTTCGACACAAATCTCGGGAAGCGAAGACTTTACGAACAGTTTGAGAGAACTTTTCTGTTTTCCGGACGGGGAAGGTATCAGGAGATCAAGGAGAGAAACGCGATCTTCCGGAGGAGATATCGGTTTGCAGACAGCCGCGTCAGAATAGCCTGTTTTGGTATTATATCGGAACCGGAAACGAAACTTCTTCTCAAGCTGACTTCTCTTCTCGGACTTCCGCCTAAATGTTCCTGAGTTATTCGGCCGTGCGAACTACTAGTTCATACTCAAATTATGATTCGCTCACTTTTTCGAGAGATTATTTATTTGCAGGTTTGGAGTCGCTCAAAGGCTAACAATAATCAAGTGTAGTGCTCGAAATATAAGTGTTTCGGCAAATCCGCCCGTCCGATCACTACTCTATTTATGCTCATTTTGTGTTCGCGGTGAACCCCCCGCTCTTCTCGCTTTCTGAACTGACGTTCCCGTTCATTAATTCTGAATGGGACAGTTTCGGGTTTTCCGAACCATCTTCATGATTCTTGCGGTCATGTCCAAATCGAGAGTCACAGCCCAAAGTGTTCCGTCCCGACGCAAAAGCCTTTCTTTTCTGCTATCAATGTCATTGGAACGACAGTATCGGTGTCTCCTAATCCTAATTCAATTACAAGAAGCCGGCTGCCTTTACAAGGTGATTCTGTGTCGGAAGCCATCAAAAGGACCGCCTGAATAAACTTCTTTTGTTTGAGAACGCGCGAGATGCGTGCGCACACCTTCGGCCTCCCAAAAACTGCTCCCTAATTTGCGCATCATCAATCTTTTCTCGTCGTCTTCTTCTTCTTCTTCTTCTCCTCCTTTTCGAAACCGCGGCTCTCCTCCTCGTTATCTGTTTGCCCAGCTACCGTACTCGTGTGCATCCCCCCTCACCGCATTCTTGTTCCTTGCTCATTTCTGTGTGTGCTCCCTCCCTCCCCCACACGAAAAGATTCACAATATCCGCTCTTTCACTATCAGGGAAGAAATTATCGGACAAAGGTCATGGCAGGACGAGGAATAAGTTGGTGTGTGTACACGAAGGGATTAGTATTACGATTGGAGGGGGCATCAAGTTACAGTTACTACTGGCAAACACTACTTTCCTGTTTGATCTGGCACATCATCTTCTGTTTCTTATTACACAATTACCACTTTATTGACAGGACATGACCCGTATTACATGAGAACCGCAACAGTAAGCAGAAGAAGAAGAAGAATCGGAAAAGGGCTAAACCATGTTGGTGGCAGCGTCTCGCTTCGAAAGATCGTATCCCGAATCGATCATCGAAGTGGACCTGGAAGAGGGAAGTTTGCGAAGAGTGGCGCGGCGGCGCGAGTTACGTGGAAGTGGATGGGGAGTCAAAGTCCTGGGGCAGGAGACCGCAGACGAGCCGCGCGTGTTGCAGGTTCTCGTCGTACCCCAACTTCACTTTTCGTGCTCTGAAATCAAATTTTATAGGTGGGAATTGCGGGAACATATGATAACAGACAGAATTACGCCGGAGTTATATGTACACAACGAAATCTTCCTACTTTTCAGGCACACTCAGAACCTTTTGTTAGGCTGAAACTGAATTAGAACCGGAATGAAGTGGCTGACTCACTGAATGTCAGTCAACGAAGCGAGTCTTCTCGGAGTCATCAGAATCTCCGGGTCGTCGTCGTCGTACTTCTGCTCCTTCTCCAGAAGAGCTCTCAATGGAGACGTCACTTTGGACGGGCGAGGAGGCAGGCCGGGCCTCGACACCAACATCTTCTGAGGGATCTTCACGACATCTTCTTCGTCGAACTGAAATGAAGCGAATTTTCGAGTATCTGAAGAAACTCTCACATCGAATATGGAATGATTCGACTCTCTTATGTGATACTCATCGAAAAGCGGCTCCGTTTTATAGTCGAACTTCAGATCTCCGAAAGTGAACGACATCACTGAGTCGTCATCAGGAGCATGCCGATTGTTTGGCAGAAGAGTCGAAATGGTGGACTGCGAAGTGACTGAGCCTGAAATACGTGGAGAAATGAGCAGATGAGAGGCGGGACAAGACCGATTCTGGCGTGTCTTCCCTTCGGGTTCCTTCTCTGGACCACCAGTCCACTCAAATCCGTTTGGCACGAGACAGTCGCCAGTTCGCGCAGCTCCGTCTGTTCCAAGATCTTCGCCAACTTTTTGTTCTCGAGAAACTTGGTGAACATTCTCGAATCCATGTCGTTTCTTTTCGGTTTGAACTTCTCGAGTGCTTTGATTCTGTCCAGAAGCATTCCGTAGTTGTTTCCAGCAGGCGCTTTGGGGTTGGAAAGGTTCGAGACATCCGATACTGGAAGCGCAGATGCATTCGAGAGAAGAGAAAAACTCTGGAACTCACAAGCGTAGCTCTGCTTGCTGACTCGTCTCGTGGCTCCTCCGTTCGAGCACACCACGAGGTCGTTGCTCGTGACGGTGGCTATCGGAAGCGGCTCGATCTCTTCCAGCACCTCCTCTTCGTCCGAGTCTTCGTCGTCATCTTCCAGTTTCGACATAATGACGTTATCCGTGACTTTTCCCGCGAACCAGTCCTTGAATTCCGCGAAGAAGCCTCGTTTCTCCTCGCTCACGTGGGTAGCGGCGATTTGCATGAGATTCGCTGCAGTAATTCAGATCTTGGAAACAGTTGGAACAGCCAGAAGACTTACGAGCCATTCTGATACCGAGAGGCGGGGCTTCTTCGACGAACGGATCCTTCTCGAACACCTGGAACGCCATCTTCTGCACTTTCCTGATGTGCTCGTCGAATCTCTTCTGCTTCCACTTGGCAACTCGGTCTGTGATGAGTTCAAAACACATGGAGAGGAGAGCGAGACCGACGAGAATGAGCAGGAAGTTGGCGACCATCATGTCCGGAGTCCGGAACAACATGTCCCCGAGACCCACAGTTCTGGAAGAGAGCTCGCGTTTTCTGAACGCCAGCGTCACTTACGAAATCGAAACGATGAAGAAGTAGACGGCAGACGAGAAGACCCAAGTGTCCTCCCAGAGACAGAACATGGAAGCCGAGAAGCAGATCCAGATGAT
Source organism: Caenorhabditis sulstoni (assembly GCA_963966605.1). NCBI lineage: Eukaryota > Metazoa > Nematoda > Chromadorea > Rhabditida > Rhabditidae > Caenorhabditis > Caenorhabditis sulstoni. Next base: position 9,045,459 of record OZ016479.1, read on the forward strand.
CAGCATGATGATGGCGATCGGAATCGGGAACGGCTTCTTCTTCCTCTCCTCCGCAGCCGCTGCCTCGTCCACGAAGCCGTCCTTCATCGCCTGAAACTCTCCCTAATCCAGCACATCATCTGTATCCGCCGAGTACCGTCACTCTGGTGGGCAGAAGAACTCTTCCGACTCTCGACCTCCGCAACTTCTTGTAGTACTTCTTCATCTTTTTCGACAGTAGTTTGCCAATCGACTGCAATTTATCACCTCGTTTCAATTGGCTCGTGACCTCCTATCTCTTTTTTACGCCTATCCTATCGAGTGTAACAATTGAGCTGTTCAGCAGCTCATTAGTTAACTCGCAAAGCTCAGCAGAAAAGCAACAGATAGGTGGAGCAAATGTCAATTAATAAGAGATAAGATCAACTCTTTTCCGCCGAGTGACAAATTGGCCGAGGTCTCTCTCGCCCCGGATCCGCTCACTTTCAGGTACATCAGGAAGCACGGGATCCCGAATAGCGAGTACAGAATCGTGCAGATTCGCCCTCCATCCGTCTTCGTCGTCGGATACCCGTAGCCTGGAAACGTCTGATTCTCGACTGAAAAATCTTCCGAACCGACCGATGGTGGTGTAGAGCTGTCCCGCATAGAACATGGCGCCGGTCCAAGTCCAGGGGGTCTCTTCCGACAGGTCCCTGATATGGTCCGACAGGTTCAACTCGTTCAGGAGCCACTCGACTGCTTCCGCCGCCCGTCGGTGCTGAAAAAGAGAAGCGACAGCGTTTCAGACTACTGCTGAAAAGAGCCCACTCGCAAGGCAGTGTCATTCCTCAAAACTGCGTCTTTGTGCATTTCGATCCATCGTTCGGCGAGCTGAAAACGCCCAAAAAATAGGTTTGTTGACTCGTTTTTGTGGCTCACTTGTCTGCGCACCAGATTGGTCGTGTTCCCGAACACCGATCTTCGTTTGATGTCCGACTGCAGCTCGTAGGTCCTGAAGAGCCACGCCCCGAATGCGGTGTAGGCGATGAGGAGCAGGAACTTGTAGTAGGATCTGAGCCGGATCAGGTTGCAAAACCACTGTATTTTTGTGAACAGTGTCATCTGAAAACGCAAGACTCGTGTTCTGATTGCATGGAAAGAGGAGAACTTGACACGCAGAAGAAAGATGGTGGTGGCGAGTTTAATCGGGGGGCAGCCAGGGAAAAGAGTGTGCGGGGGGGAGGAAGAACCCATTTCGTTTTCGACACCTCGTTTTTGTGTGAGAGGATGAAGAAGCAGCTCCTCCTGGAGCCACAAAGATCCCCCCGGCTCGTCGTAAATTCCTCGACCACTGGACATTCGCTAGCCGCAAGCACACGCAAACGCACACTAACAGCTGGGGGTGCCGATGAAAAGAAAAAGAAAAGAAAAAGAAAAGAAGAAAGAAGAAGAAGAAGAAGAAAAAGAAGAAGAAGAAGAAGAAGAAGAAGCGAAAATGTGATTAAAGAGGTTGGAGATCAATTAGATATACGAAGGGAACGTCGAAAAACAGTGCAACTCGGTGTCGCGTCAATTCAATTCGCTTCCCTTTTCTCATTTTTTTGGTTTCCGAACTAGTTTTCTGGCAGATTTGTGGCGGAGAAAGGAAGGGAAGAAGTGCGTAGAGTTCGCTAGAGTTGAGCCAATTTAAGGGGATTCTACTTTTCAGTTTCTGTTTACAACATGAACATTCATCGAAGAGGCGTTCTCAGGAATGGATGCTCTTCTCGCATCGAACCGACTCAGGATCGAGTGCTCTTTTTTTTCTGGAAGACTCCTGAGTCGCAGCTAAGTTTTTATAATATTGTTGCTCCTTTTTTCGAGACTAAAAAAACAGAAAAGTCCTCGAACGACAGGTGAAATGACGAGTTTGACGAGCATTTGACGAGACGAAAGTCTCAAGGGTTCGCGACGAGAATATGTTCGGAGGCATTCATAAATCATGCACCACAGGGTCAATTGACGGCGGGAAAAGAAGAAGCAAATGGTGGACACAAGGCAAAAAAGAGTATAGGTATTATGGGTCGTAAATTTGAAGAGGGATTCTGTTTTCGGAGAAAACGGAAAGAAGACGTCGAAGGGTGAAGTGGTGGGCTCGCGGAGCACACGACGAGCAAACAAATCGGTACGTGACCACCCCCAAGCGATGATTAATCATCTTCCCCTTTTTTGGGTCGAACCGAGTAGAAATGAGCTCATTTTTGATCTCTTTTCCAGATCGAGAGTTTGTCTGCGGGCTCACGCAGACCTCATATTTTTTGGTCGGTCACAGCACAGCTGCGAATCGATCAATTATAAGTGGAAGAAGTGACAAGGCGGCGAGTGAACATGAGACATGGACCCCGATGATGGATCCGAGACTCGCGACGAAACAATGCACACTAGCTGCCTCTGCCGCCCGCCTCTGCTCCCGTTTTATTTCACGCAGGTGAAAACAAACGATAAAAGTGGGAACGACTCGTCGTCTGAAGTGTCACGTCACACAACAAAGAAGCGAGCGAGCAGAAGATCTGAGTGCAAATCGAAAGAACGACTCAATCAGAGGAATCCTTCTCAGTCTCATCCGTTTCCTGAGCTCTCGACTCATTTCATAGTTTCTTGATTCGTGAATTCTTGAATATATTCCAGTCGACGCAGAGAGGCTGAAGTTTGATTATTCACTAGAATTTGAACAATTAGAATCCGAAATGGTTAGACTAATGAACGATTCTCCAAGAAGTTTTCATCTCTGATCCTCAAAAAAAGGCATCAAAACTCGACCGAGGCAGTAAAAAGTGCCTCCCACGAGAAGAAATGGATTCTTTTCTTTCGAGAGAGAGAGAGAGATTAGAAATTCAGAACAAGACAGCGAGAATAAACGGAGCACTGAACAGTCTGAATGATAGTTGCGACGAGTGAATCGAAAGGAAATCGGAAGAATGTCTGACAAGAGGAACTGGCTCAAGGTTCCGAAGATCACAGTTGTTCGCGAATTAGAACGGAAAAGAAGCGATCCGCATATCTTTTGTTCCTCCCAAAAAACCTCAGCTGCCATCGCTCACACCTCGATAATAAATCCATGAGTGAAACGGGATGCCAACTGTTTCGTTTCCTTTCCGAAAGTTTCTTCTTCTTCTCTTCTTCTTCTTCTTCTTTCTTTACCTATCAAACTCCGTTTTCTCTGAATTCTTCTTTGTGCGGAATGAAAAAAAGCAATAAAAGAAACAAGATAAATGCGAGGTGATTGAAGAGCAGAGGGCTCGCGAATTCATCGCGCTTGCAACAATCGAAGAAGAGCCCCCTCCGATGCACTTCGTCTCCTTCCAGCTTCATCAGGAGCCACAATTAGGGGAGAGCGCTGGAAAAGTGAGCTTCACGAAGCGAAATGTTCCGTTTGTTTACTAATTGCCAAAAACGAATAGGGGGGAAGGACCGAAAGTTTTTTTTTCTCTGAAGGGGGCCATCCAAGACAAAAGAGTTTTTTTTTTGCGGGGAAGCCTTTAATCTGGGCCCTGGATCATGGGCGGTCAACGGGAAAAAAGTGAGGAAAAGATGAGAAACAACAGACATTTGCGAGAAGTTATTTCCGGTTATCGGCAAACGAAATCAGAATTCAACGGGAATCTCCTCGTTTCGGATGTGTGAGCAGCCTGGAAACGGCGGACTGTAACCTCGGTACGTCCGTCAGAACTCCGATTTCAGTTCGTTGTGATGATTCTGTTCCCGTTGGACGCGAAGAAAGTAGCACATGAACGAAAGGAGTTCCAGTGAGTGTTGCCTTCCATTCTTCGAGATAAACACGCGTATCAGTTCAGAAGTATGACGACTGCACATCTATCTCTGGGACTGTCTCGTGATCAATAGTCTTCCCATTGTCATCAGGATGATCTTTGAACGTTCATCTACCAACAATGCGTGATTTCCTTCACTTTTGGACAGCAAGGCGACGTCGCCTTACCCCCCGTTTCTTTCAATTTTCTTCCAATCTACGTCAAAACTGTGAGCATTGACGTAGAAACGAGAGAAAAGGACAAAAAACAGTACGTTATCGGGAGAGACGAGAGGTGCTTATAAGCCCCCTGCATCGATTGATATCAACTTCCAATTGAAACTGAAACAGCCCTCTCTTGTGCTCTTTTCACTTCTTCCAACTCTTCCAGATGAATACCCGCACTCTCGTCGTGCTCGCCGTCTGCGCGCTTCTCTTCGCTTCCAGCATCGACTGTAAGAAGGTGGCAAAGGGACAAGAGAAGAAGGCCGCCAAGGAAGAGAAAGCGCCCAAGGAGACCAAGGTGAAGAAGGTGAAGGCCGAGAAGGTCGTGGTCGTCGAGGAGCCGGCTGCCCCCGAGACCGCTCCAGAAGTGATCCATGTCGCTGCTCCGGAAGTCGAGGAAGTCGAAGAGCCGCTTGCCGAGAAGACCGCCCCCAAGCACAAGGTATCCCCGCCAAAGTCCCTGAAGGTACGTTTTCTCTTTCTGAGATTTCATTTCTTCATTCGCGATCTTCAGGTCACCAGTGCCTATGAAACTTGCAAACTCGAGTGCAGAAAGCAGAGAGATGCTGTTCAGGCCGCCGATGTAAGCTATTCCATCTCATGAAATGGATGCGAAGTTCTGAAATTTCAGTACGTCGAGCAGCTCCGCACCGAGCTCGCTGCCGCCGAAGCCGCTCTTGCTGCTGAAAACGTTCCAGCCGAGACTCACGCCGAGCAGCCGCCAGTTGCTAACCACTAGATTCCTTCTTTCTCATCCATTTCCCTCTCTCGTGTGGGAAACCTTTCCAACATTTTCTTATCAGCATGTAAGAATCACGTTTATTTCAATATCAAATATCAACACAATAAAATTGTTTGTGGAGCGTCTCAATCAATTGTGCGAGCTGGTATCGATGGCCTGAGTGGAGTAGGTGACTCGAGTGGCTGAAAATCTGCGTGTGAGCGGTGTGAGGTCGCTTCCCTCTGTTTACTACATCTTCCTCTCATCAGAGGGTTCCTCATCAACATGTTCCGGAACTCCTGGTTAAGAAGAATGAGGACGAGCGGGTCGATGGTGTGCACGAGACTCCAGGCGACAGTGGTGCAGAGGAAGATGAGGACGGGCTCCGTTTGCATCGTCGAGATGATGAAGAAGAAGACGAGCTCCGTGGCGAAGACGGCTCCTTGGATCAGTGCCTGCTTCACGAAAGTGATCTCCCGCTGGCGCTTCTTCTGAGCGACCGCACAGTTTGCAGACGCGTGCTTCTGAAAGTGTTCAATGATTCTTTGTGTTATTGTGATGGGTCTGCCAACAAACAGAAGCGTCGCGTGAACGTGCTCGTTACTGCGGTCTCCTCTGTCATAATCAGAAGCCCCCGCGGTGGAACCTATCTGTTTCTGGTCCTCTCTTGGTACTCACCATTCCGGGAGCAGTGACTCTGATCATCACAATCGTCATCACATCTACAATCCCAATCAGTGCGACGACTCCAAAGTCCTTGCAAAAGTCGATGTAGAACCGGATGACGTCACAGTCCGCAGAAGTGTTCACTCCGAAATACCAGCCGAAATCAACGTACGGGAGGAGGCAATTGTCTGAAAGTGCACTTTTCGAATCAAATTTAGGTCAGATGGGGGCGGCTCACTGGCGAGATGCATGTAAATTGAAGTGAAACAGGGAATCGCGTAGGCGAGACCAATTAGGATTCGCGTGTTTCTCTCGCTGGAATGAAAGAAATGCATTTGACCCGAATTATATTCATCGGGGAAGGCTCACTTGAAAATGTTGTTGTACTCGATGGGAAAAGATATTGCACAGAGACGATTGAAAGCGATGAATAGGTGGGAGAAAATGCAGACGTCGTAGCAGAAGAGCAGAATGAGACCAGCGTGCGCGGAAGCGGTTTTGAAGATCGGAATGTCACTGAGAACAGAAGAACAGTGGGTGGGAAGAGGAGAGCGACCTACAGAAGGACCATCGGACAGTAGAAGAAGAGGAAGACGGCGCAGAGGATGGCTTCGGCGAACGATTGCGAGGCGGAGAGACGTCCGAAAGAGTTGCGGAGAGTCTTGAGAGTGGTGGCGAACATGAACACCGACAGGTTTCCGATGAGGCCCGTCAAGGAAATCTGAAAACGGGGAGTCTCAGACGGAACCGCACCGCCGGACTCACCGTAAAGATGGCGAGAGTAACGAAGAAACGTTGCGTCTGGCTGGAAACCGCCGGAAGCACTTCCGGAGTCTCCACGATCATCGACTCGTTCGTGACGTTCATGATTCTGAAAATGAGACATCATTCTGACGAGATGGGCGGTACAGACGAGAAAGTCAGAGTAAGTCGAAGAAATGAGTACAAAACGGGAGAGTTCAGAGGAATCAAAAAGAACGGGAAGGTGTCTGTTTGATCAGAGATGAGAAGAAAATGAGTGCACTTCATATGCAGTAGACCCTCCTTTTCAATATAAATGGAAATAAGATGAGTGGGAAGGAATGAGACGGAGCAATTGCTTTTGGCTGTATTATGAGTTCTAGTAATCTGCAGTGTTATTCTCGAATGGTTTCCTGTTTTTCCTGCTCCCCAGTTTTCAGAGAAAAGAAGACTGTGAAACAAAAGTTCAGAAGATGTTATGTTGGCCAAAGTGTCCTTGTGATGCTTCTGAAGTCGAGACAGACATCTTCTGACGAGCAGAAGCTGTCATTTTCAGCCACTGAAATGATTTCGGGGCGGCTTATTGAGGCCGTTCGGCATAACTCGCTCTGCGGGAAACTAAGCCAATTTCAAGTGAGAAAGAAAAACAAAGAAGAGGTGGCTTCTCCAGAATAACTGACAAGAAGGTTCTAGCAGAGTGAGACCTCCGAAAAACGAGCAAACAAGGGTCTATTGAGAGTTGAGTGACGAATCTGTATCAGGATAATAAACACGTGGAAACGTATAATCAGACAAAGGCATGCGCTTTATCTTTCAACTTGTTATTTACGGTGTTTCGAAACTAGTCTGTTCAGAATGAACTGCGTAGCGTGGCTGAAAAGGTGGTGCTTTGTGCGAGAACAGCTGTTCCGAAGCCATAGAGGCACGAGGGAAATCGTCCGACGGACGTCGAGGTGGTCCGAACCTGCTTCAGAGTGAAGGATATTTGCTCACAGACCTGGAACACCTCAGTGGAAACGCAAGTAACAGACACACTGAACGTATTTTGTGGAAGCTCCAAAATCGGAAAACAAACTGAATCACAGTTACTTTCAATAGTTTTCCTGATGAGCATTCTTAGATACCATTCAAAATAATAACATGATTCACGAATAACAACAGTACATCTCGATGGCTGTGAGCGGTGCTTGAAACGGCCAACTGGCAGCTCAAGAGAAGAATGGGAAGAATCAAGAGACGGGTGTCACATTTATAGGTCCGCTTGTGTCCTTAGTCTTAGTATAATCTCTCCATCTGAGCCCTACCATTGTATCCTTAACTAACAGATTATCCATCCATTGTTCGAGAGAGAGAGAGAGAGAGAGATGTATTCTGATTAATTGTTATACTTTAGTGCATGGCGCGCGAGCCAAACGGAGACGTCAGCAGAAGTCTTCTGAAGTCGAGACGATGAAACACCAAACACTCATATTTGGGCACGCTCCGACACACCCAAGGACATTGTCTGAAACTGCTCTCATCTGGAACTGAGCACGAAGAGCGAACCCAAAGTAGCCTGGGAAGTTCGACTGGTTTCGGATGAAACTGGAATTCGTTCGTGCTCACCAACAATCATATCATCTGTTATCGGTGCTCAATGGACCCTCCTCTCGTGCCGAAATAACACATGGCCCAACAAATAAAAGTTCAAAGATCTCATCGATCGGGCCGTTTTCGTGGCTCTGGCGGAAGTACTATCGCTCCGTTCCGATCTCGAGAAACGTGAATCCGCACGTCTTCTCAGCAATTCGTATCTGATCTCATTTCCAGAAATGACTAAGGCTCATTTGCCCGTTTCTGTTTTGAGACGCGAAGCGAACCGAGTTCTCGTTGTTTTCTTTCTTCAACTTTCCAACTGACAGCTGATCTAAAATTTAAGAGTTTGTAACTGCTTCGATTTCAGCATTCGTATCAAATGTTGGTATAACTTCTGAGTTTGAACTAGCATAAAAACACGCGTTTTTATTATTCTCCTCGCAAAAACAAGAGAATTCAAAACCGAATTTGAATCGTTTTATGGGTCTACGTGTTTTTGGCTCTGCAGAGTCCCTCGAAAGTTTTCTGCTCAGGAGGCGCTGTGTCCTCTTGTCACTACTGCTCGTAGACAAAAGACGCAACTCCGCCTCGAGCATCACTTGGAGCTCACTCGCCAGTCTCATTCTTTCCCGAAATAACAGCTCGTTGCCTCCCAGTAGCATCTTTCGATGTTTCCCCGAAAGCCACGCCATAATTGCTAACTCTTTTTTTCAGTCGGCTCACATTCGAATCGTTCTCTTTCCTTCTCTCGTTCCATTTCTTCTTCTCTTAATTTTGATTCTTCGAGTGTCGAATCATGTTTCATTTTCGTGTTTTGTTGGTGACAAATTGTGAAACATCGAGCATTTGAAAGATACGAGAGAAACTCGATCTATCTCAATTTCGCCCGAGAGCACAAACCTCGTCGCCCTTTCGACGTTTTCCGTTTTCATTAGGTCAACCCGGGCACCGCCTGCCACCAGACACTTCTCATCCATTTCGAGCCTCCCAATTTAATTTCGCCTTTTTCCAGCTCTCTTTTATTCCCATCAACAACGACTGCTCCGTCTTCCTGCCAGTCATCAGGAGCATGCGATGTCACGTCACGCTCCTCTCCCTTTTCATTATTCCGATTCTATGTGTGAATCTGCCGATCCAGTATGAACTAGCCAATCACATTCTCGAGAACTATCAGAAGAGTCTGATTCCAAAGGTCCGCAAGGATTCTCCGATCAACGTGACCCTGTCCCTGCAGCTCTACCAGATAATACAAGTAGTGAGTGGAAAAGAGTCTAGTCGTCGCCGCACTTCTTGATTCCAGAACGAGCCGCAACAGTTTCTGCTTCTCAATGCATGGGTCGTCGAGGTTCGTTCTTCTCCGTAGTTTGACCCCCCGAGACCGCCGAAATGACCCATCTCTCTTCATTTTGAATGAAAAACGCGTCTCATTCTCGTTTTATAGCGGTGGGTCGACCAAATGTTGGGATGGGATCCGGAAGAGTACGGAAACGAGACGGAGATTCTCGTGCGGCACGACGACATTTGGCTGCCAGACACCACGTTGTACAACTCGTGAGTGACGTGTGACGTGGCAGGAGGGAAAACGGTACTGACAGACTGGAAATGGACGACTCTGCGTCGAGGAAGCTGACGCATGTGAAGCTGATAACACGGGGCAAGAAGAAAGGAGCAATGGTGGAGCTGTTGTACCCGACGATCTACAAGATCAGCTGCCTCCTGAACCTGCGGTTCTTCCCCTTCGACATGCAGGTACCTGTCCCCCACTCGCCACAACTCGCGCCGTCTTCAGAAGTGTCGCATGACGTTCGGCAGTTGGTCCTTCGACAACACACTCATCGACTACTATCCGCACGCCTTCAAAACGGGACCTGTAGGACTCTCGAACTTTCTCGAAAACGATGCGTGGAGTGTTTTGGTGACGCATGGTGAGGACGAAAATAGATATAATAGGTGTAATTAAACTGAGAAAAGAGCTCACACCACGAGGGAAGTGTAGGAATGAGAAATGAGTTTGGCTTGAAACTGAAAGACGACGTAATCCAGGGAAGTGACAGAGTGGTGGATTAGGAGGCAACCCACTCAAAGATTCGATAGTCAACGACTCTTGAGTCGTTTCAGTGACCCGCGAAGAGAAGGAGTACTCGTGTTGTCCTAACAACTACACGATGCTCTACTACGACCTCGTCATCCAGCGGAAACCCCTCTACTACGTCCTGAACCTCATCGCCCCCACGGCTGTCATCACTTTCATCTCCATCATCGGCTTTTTCACGTCAGTCAACCCGTTCACCAACGCCTTCTCTGTGTGCGTTTGACTAACATCCTGTCCGTCGTCTCGTGTGCGTCCTGAACCCTTAGATGAATGGCGTGCTTGCTTTGGCGCTCACAACTTCCTCTTCAACGTTCAGCTTCATTCAGCTCGTCCTCGGTCCATGATCTACGTCAAGAGAAGATTACTCTGGGCATCACGACTCTTCTTTCGATGTCAATCATGATCTTCATGGTGTCCGACAAGATGCCGTCCACTTCCACATGTGTCCCGTTGATTGGTACGTCTTCTTGTTCTTGTTCTGAATCACGACTTCTTTCCTCCAGGCATCTTCTACACCCTCATGATAACCATCATTTCTTTCGGAACTCTCGCCGCCTCTTCTGTCATATTCATCCAGAAACTCGGATGCGTCGGAACCCCTCCGACTCCGAAGACGATGAAGTGGACTCATCGGATAGCTCCGTTCGTCTGGATTCAGATGCCGTTGGTGATGAGACAAGCGTATGCGAAACGAGCGAAAGAAGAGAAGATGAGGAAGCGTATGATGAGAAAAGAAAGCATGTGGACGAAAGTGTACAAACTGGCAAGAGAGACCTCTTCGAAACAGAAATTGATCACGAGTGCGGTCGAGACCCCTCCGAAATTCAAGGTTTCGCAGATATCAGATGTCAGAACCGACTTCCCGCTGAGCAACTCTCCGTCTCAGATGGGTACGAACTGCAAACCTCAGTCACAATTGCCACCTGATGTTTCAGAAGAGTCGGCCACTCTCGAGACGTTCTCCGCTCCGATGGAAACGAGTTACGAGAGTGAGATGCTGCATGCGCCGAGGCCTCTGATCCACTCTCCGAGCAGCAACAGTCTGCAGAGTGTACTGAAGCCAACGGAGATTCAAGTGTCCCCGTTCGCCACAAGGAACATCGTCGAGCTCGAGTGGGACTGGGTGGCCGCCGTGCTCGAGAGGGTCTTCCTCGTCGTCTTCACCGTTTTCTTCATCTTCTCAGCCATCGGAATCAACCTCGTTGGCTACTTTTACTGGTATTTGGAGAAGGAAGACATTCAAGCGTTTGACTTTTTCTGACTCTTTGTTAGATAAAATTAATTTATTGTTCATGGAGATAGTCAGAAAACGACGCTTGAAACGGATCGATCCTCATTTCTCCTTGGTTTTTCATTCGAAATCGAAATGACTGACACGACAGCAACCGATTGTTGATGGCACCGAAAACAGAGAAACTCTGAAAATAGTTGGGAACTTTCGAATCTCAGCCCAACTCACTTTTCAACGTGTTCCTGAATCCTCTGATGATGAAGAGAATCACGAAAGGATCGACTCCCGGGTAGAGATGCGACATGACCACCGTCACGTTGGCCCACGCTCCGAACGTCCCGTCGACATAGGCGGCGACGGAAAGCACAGAGTTCGGGATGAACATGAAGATCAGGGGGATCATGGTCTGAACCACCAATGCCGCGAAGAACTGCTGCTGCAAGTCCCTCGTCCGCTTCGACTTCCCTCTGATTCTCAGGATGCTCCAGTACGTCTTGGTTCCGTAGAAGAAGACAGTGGTGATGGCCAGTTGCTGGAAGAAACGAATGAGAGGTGTCAGTATGGATCGTACCATGACTGTCAGATGATGAACGACTCCCATGAAGTTGCCAACTCGTAGTTTTCTTTCGGACCCGACTGTATGAAACTGCAAACCACAAACTGACTTTGTTTTCTGTTTAGCGAGAGCTCACAAATGCGTAAGGCACGTAACCAATTTCTTCTGGCTGTAAGTCATAGCACGAGAGCACGTATCTGAAAGAGAGAAGAAAATGAGAGCTCGGTGGAAAGTTCCGCTCACCGCAGACTATTTCTCGTTTCATCGTCTTCCGGAAACAAGAAAAAGGCGACGGCCATCCAGCTGAGCCCCACTGCGAGCATTCCGAGCACCCAGAGCACGTAGTTCCTCGCCCGGAACAGCAGTAACTTGACGGGCCGACATGCCACGTAGTAGCGATAGAGGAAGTGAACTGCGAACAGGACGAAGCACATGGCGAAGCAGCCGCAGTAGGTCGCTTAGAAGACTGGTTGCTTCGGGTGATAGCTTCAGGATACCTGATAAGAGTCGAGCTGTCCGATTCGAGAAATCGAATCGCTTCCTTTGTAGCACAAAGATCGTGTTATCGTAATGGTGCATCAACTGAAAGAGTCTGTAGATGTATGAAAGCTTCTGCGAGTTCTCACAGGTCGCATGAATGTCTCGATGGAAGTGTAGAGAAGACTGAAAATGCTGAAAGTGACCATGAGATATCGGTATGAACCGATCCCTTCTAAAGAGTTTCCGGAGAGAAGCACGAGTAGGATGACGTTGCCGGTGAGAGATAAGAAGAGCCCGACGTCTCCACAGACTTCCGTGATGGACAGCCAGACGACGTCGGACATTTCGAGAGCAGAAACTGCGAAAGAATTGAGAGCTTGCCTCCTCAACTCGACTCATAAATCATACTGAATTGAGTAGAATTAGATTAATTTCTCGTATGTAGTTGAGAAACTAGTGTTTACTTGAGAGACGAATGAAATTATTTCGAAAAGCAGCCGAATTTAATGAGATGAAGGTGTCGCTGAGCGCGTGATTCTGAACAGACAGAACAAATAGGAAGAAGAGCAAAACAGCAGTGATTCAGAACTTGAAAACACACTAGATATGGAAATGGTTCCGTCTACTACTCCTGAACTTCCCGAGACGTGGCAGCTTTCGCAAGAAGTGCCGGGAACTTGAGAGCATCACAGAATACTTCTGGAATATCGGGAAACGAGTGAGTAGTGATGGAGGCGGAAGTGACATACTGCTCAGTGCTCTTCGAAAGTCGGTGATCAACAGAATGACGAGCAAGGGATCAATTCCGGGGTAGAGGTGTGCAGACACGATGGTGACGTTTCCGTAGGCGCCGATGTTGACACCGACGAACGGGGCGAGAAAGATCATCGTGGTCGGAAGGTACATGAAGATCAACGGAGCTGCCGTCTGAAAAGAGCAAGACTTCTTCTTCTTCTTCTTCTGGAAGCTTCTCTCACTTGGGCCACGAGAGCTCGGAACAGTTGCCTCTGGAGACTCTTCGTTTTTCCAGACAGAACTCTGTCCAATTTCATTCCCACTGCAGTCAGATAGCCGCACCCGAAGACGGTTCCGAACGAAATGAGCATCACGAGCATGTGCTGAGCCACTCCGATCATGCTGATGGAATTCACTATTGCCGTTCCATTTTCATAGTACCACTGTAGGAGTATTCAAGAACTGATGGATAGATAAAACTCACGAATGTGTAAGGGACATAGTCATATTTAGCAAACTGAGGGTCTAGCCCGTATGCAATGGGTGTCAAGTTTCTGAAACGAAAGGCAGGATGAAGTGGAATGGAATGATTGTCTCACTTGAAAGACATCAGGGTTCGGTCAGTTTCCGGGAAGCAGAAAAACGCAAAGACGGCCCAGCTGACGGCAATGCAGATGATTCCGAAAATCCACCAGAGGAATCGGATTCCGTTGAAGTATTCCAACTTTTTCGAACTGAAACTTCCCAAATGCAACGGATCCAAATGAGCGGAATTCTCACTCGCAGACTGCAAAGTATCTGTAGACAAAGTGGACTGCGAAAAGGGTGAAAGTCGACGCGAAACAACCGCAGTAGGTGGCTGAAAGACCGAAAATTCGGGAAGCCGAAACAGTGAGCGAACAAGAAAGAGCCCGAGCCATGCCACGTGGATAGTCGAATCTCTTCCTTTGGATTATGAAGGTCGTGTCATCGTAGACATGCATGAGTGGCCGGAGAAATATTTCGATGAGAGAGTAGAACATGCTGCACAAAGAGAAGGTGATCATGAGATATCGGTACGAGCCGAGAGACGTGACTTGTCGACGAGTGAGAAGAAGAAGGACCGTGCAGTTGGTGAGCAGCGAGAAGACGATTCCGAATCCGGAGCAGTAGGTAGTTATCGACAGCCAGCGGACGTCGGACATTCTATCGAGAGCCAGAGGATGTCGGACACTCGAGCAGAAACGAGGAATGGCGTGTTTTCAGGCCGTATTGTCTCATTTCGTGGGCGCTCCACTCTGGGGACGGAATCTGTTATAACAGACATGTTATTGTACTCGCAGAGAGGAAGTGGATTCTCCGGGAACCACTGATCAAGTATCTTCCAGTTCCCGGATTGCGATGTTGTGTTGGAAACGAGGAAGTCCGAGGAGGCTGTGAAATAGCTTCTATCGACAACGCGTTGTCGCTATCGACTATCGACGCGCTATCGACGACGCGACACTTCTCCTCGAGGCAATTCTCTTCGCGACAATTCGAGACGTTCTTGCGCACGGCGACTTGTGGTGCGCGAACGTACTTTTTTTTTTGAAAAACGTCTGCGACTGAACAAACTAGTCGATTACCAACTTTTGCACTTCGGAAACCTCGTGCGTTAGTTCGGATCGATTCTGTCGGCATCCGACCGCAAGACACACTGGGAATGGCTCGTCGGACAGTTTCACTCATCTTATTTACAAGAGGCACTGGACGGTGAAGAAGCCCCAATACTCACTAAAACAGGTCAGACTAGTTTCTTCCCTGTCTGAAACTTTTCTTTCCCACAGCTGAAAGAATCGTACCATTTGTTTTTCATGATGGGAGCGCTCGGTTTTATCCCATTCTTCGGACCTGCTGTCGAAATAAGAATGGAGGGTGAATGTGAGGACAAGTTGAAGAAAAACAAGCCAGTGATCATGGAAAAGCTGGAATATCTTCTGGAAGACGTCTAGAAGAGAACGGGAAAGAGAAAGCTGAGAAATTTTGATTATCTACTTTACTAAATATTACAAGAAGGATGAGGCACAAAATAAAAATGTATCCTGTTCAGGAGTTGACACTGACACTGTCGATGTGGCTACCTTTTCTTCTCTGAAACTTGTTTATCTTTTCTTTCGGAGTTTTTTGAAACAGCTACATCTTTCGTCGCATCGAGATGCGATTCTTTGAGCTCGCGGAGCAACTTGTGGAGTGTTTTGTCGCGTATCACTTCTCTGCACATTTCTAACCTGCAAATCGTTTTCTTTTCGCCTATTTCTCTTCCTTCATACCATTTTTTCGAGTCCATCGCCGCCGGTTCCATAGTAAAATCTTCCCTTTTCTTCATAACTTCGTCTCTCAGCCTTCCGATGGCTTCATCGAACTCGTTTAGCGTCACGTCATCAGATTCTTCCGCTCCATCGGATCCTTCATATAGCTCGCCACGCCGCAATCGGATTTCCGTCAGTGGAATCAGAAGATCCAGTGGATCGTCGGACACTTTCAGATTTCGACATTTGTGAAAACAAGGACGGATCGTCTCTTCAATTTCTCGAATCACAGCCGGAGACATGTCTAGAGAGCACGCCTTCGTTTTAATGAATACTGGAAATGGAAGAATGCAACAAAACCCGGTTCTTCATCTTCTAACTTAATTTCGTCCGCCGACGCGAAGAAAGAGCCGGGCGGAAATGTGGAAGGTACGGTCGGATATGGCTCGCAGCGAGAATTGTTTCGGTTATCGACTTGTTGAAATGGGTTTCCGAGACGACAAGTACCGTGTGACTGACAAAAAGAAGGAAGGCGGTCAGTCGGATGGTCTGAAATCCTTCCCTTCTCTTTGCTTTCATTTCTTCGTCCCACATCACTCATGGCAGTAAGCTCGTCCAATCTGCCGCCTCTCGAGCTCGACAGTCCATCCATGGACGAGAATCCGTGCATCGGCTGACAATCGAGAAAAATCTGCTGGTTCAAGACGTAGATATCAATCAGGATAGTCTGATGACGAGATTGCTCGTTGGCTTCACGAGATACTGGTCGGAAAACGTATTCTCTGGAAGTAAAAAGCCTTCTTTAAATATCGACATCGCTTCTCTTTTTCACTACCTGTACATTTGCCTCGAGTTGTTTCCTGCTAACATGCTGAGAATCGTCGATTTTCCGGCTCCTTGAGGGCCGATCGCCGAGATGACGTTGAAGTTCGGACTGGAAGTCATCAGCTCCTGCAGTTGATCTCTTATTTTGCTTTCGCTACCACTTTCTTACTGAAATGCTCTCGGCAATCTCTCCAATTTCGGTCACGAATCGGACAGACTCCTTCATTTTATTCGCCAAGGGCTCAAGAACTATTGGAGCAGATAACTCTTTCTCTTCTGAAGCCTGTGGCCGCCGGACGATTTTTGGAGTCAGCACCGGACTGGCAGTGGAAGGACGTGATGAAGAAGCTGTCGATGGACGCGACGTCTTCAGGATCTCCACCTTTTTCATCTGAATCAGGGACTTGTCGAACTGGATATCGGAATGCAATGACGGAAATAGATATTCAGAACGGACCTCCGGATGAATAGAATTTAAACTTGCAAGAAAAAAGCGAATAATGCGTTTATAAATTCACAGAACAAGGACGTATTGTATAAAAGCGCGATAAAAAATGAGATCGGACCGTATTACGCGTCCATTGAGTGTCCCGATACCGAATCGCACACGTCGACGTCGTTGATGAGCTGATCGCAGATCGCCGTCATTTCCGCGACACGATTTGACAGGACACGGATTTCATCGTTCTTGCTTCCCAGCTCCACTTCGAGACGCTTTACACGCAAGCGAAGACCCTTCGTGTTCTCCTCGTGGCTGCGCACCAGCTCGTCGTATTCAACAGAAGCGCGCTCGAGCTCCGCATTGGCGTTGTCTTTGACCGCCATAAACTTTGCTTGCCACTCATCGACCTCGGCCGCCGCCAGCTTCAATTTCTCGGCGGCATCCTCATATTCAGCACGAAGTTCATTGGTCACCTCACGGACCGAGGTGAAGGAAGCGAAAAGGTGCTGGTAGTTCGCATGGAGCTTGTCGGCTTCAGCGCGTGCAAGATCCCGCTCTCGGATCGCTTTTTGGTACTCTTCGTTGGCGATTCCGCCGCCTGCTGCTGCTCCCGTGCATCTTCCCTGTGAGACTACTTCTCCGTTCGCACAGCGACGCACTTCAAACTCTGCAACAAAACAAAAGAGCGATATAGCGTCGTGCTCAGACACACACCATCAGAATTCAGAAGTCTCTTGATTATGGTGTTGTATTGTTTCGTTGTGTGCTTCATCACGATCACTTCAGCACGTGTGCATCCGCACATATCCACCGGCTCTTCTGGTTGACGTGTCGGTTCCTGCGGAACCTCAAACGTCCGTTGAAGCTCTTCACGGGCTTGCGTCTCTTCCGACTCGTTCTGATCGTGAGGTTCGCCGTTGATCGGTAGAGTCGAGTCCATACTGCAAAAAATTGAACTTTTAAAAGATAATTTAAAGGATAACGGGAAGAGGGTAGTTTTAAAAAAGTCGTGAAGAAATGAAAAGAAGATTCGATTTTTCCCGCGCCAGAATCGATTCGTGGCAAGACCTGTTACAAACAATCTGCAAGGTTCTTTGAGCTACAGTACTTTCTCTAGAAATTTTTTAAGTTTATATTGGAGTTTTTGTGGTCAAAACGTTGTAATCTTCGAATCTCTAAAAATGTTTTTCTAATCTAAATCAAACGCACATCATCGTTGCGCAAATAAAACACGAAATAGACCGCTGGCCGAGAAAACACGATTCGCGGCCACTAGTCCCCCGGGTTAAGCACACGTTTCGGGTCAATTCTCCAAGAATTTCCCATATTTATATTTTCAATATTTAACTCGTGGAAAAATATTCCACTGATGTATATTGTTTTCTACGTTTTTGTTTCCCGGAGGATTAAATAACCTTATGCAAGCTGTTACGAAATTTTGTGCAATCTTGACACATCTTTTCGATGAGAGTCGAATCGTTCCTTCATTTTTCAGATTTGAATAACAGTTGACTTAGGTTACAAGCATGGATATTCTCGATTATATCGATAGGATAGCAGTAGGTGAGTGTTCGTTTGAGATCCCAGTGTATTCTCAATCAGTTTCTGTTTGCAGACGTACCAGCACCTGCACGAGTAGCCAGTTATGAGCAAAACCTCACCCTTGCGCCAGAGTTTTTGGAATGGCCAAACTGCGAAGCGGAGCAAGAGCAGCAAGCGACTCCGGAACAACTTCGCCTACCCCAATTACCTTCTTCGTCGGGCTCGAGCTCCGCGAGTATCTTTCAGGCGATTGCTGACCAGTTACTGATCTATTTCCCAGATACATATGAGGTGATTTTTTTTCAAAAATTTCGAATTGTTCGTTTACATTTCCAGACGATATCCAAAAACCTGTTAGAAATGCTTTGTTCCTCCCGTTCGGACAACGATCTTCAATGCGAGATTATCGATTTGTTGGGTGTGGAGCTTTTCGAACTGGCAGGAGACATCCTTGAAAAAAGAAACAAAATCAGTTACGAAGTGAAGAGCAGAGCTCTGGAAAAAGCAGCAGAAGCCCGTAAACCGAGAAGCAAGGTAACATTTCGAACATATATTTATTCTCACGGTTCCCCATCTACACAGTTTTTGAAAAACGAAGCGGCGAGAACGATGACAATGAAAATAGAAGCTGTGTATCCGATTCCCCCTTGCACGCATCGTTCGTTGCACACGAAGAGCTCTGTGTTCGAAGATCTGTAGTAACCGGTTCGGTTCCGGGGTCCTTTCGAGAAGCTCGTTCTTTCTGGACATCCCAGTGCTCTCCGGACATTCTAGAAAATAAACTCTGTTTCGTAGAGCAAAAGTACTCTCACCTCTACTCTTTTCGACCACTCTGTAACGGGAATGTATGTGAAAACCTGCTTCGAGTACTCGGGAGGCACTGGCTGGCACTGTCCGTACTGGGAGAGTCCTGAAATTGCAAGTTAGCGTCTGTCGTTTTGACTACGAAACCTGTCCATACACAACTGATCTGATAATTAACGACATCCGGATCTAAAAGAAATCCGATAGTGTCATCCATGCAAAGATCCGTGTGAATCGAAACCAATCGAAACCATTCAGATGTGCTGAGAACTCAGAACAGAGATATTTGAAACTAAGAAAACCTAAGGCTCACTTTTGAACCCCTATGATCTTTCTTCCCGCCAGCACTGCCAAGTCCATTGCGTCCTTACGAACTCTGTGATAATAATTGGGATAGACTGAATGAAATGGCCTGCAAATCGAAACATCTCTCTCCTAGAAACTGAAAATCTTTTCACCTGAAGCCTACATTGCAAAACTTGTCGTTTCCGCATTGCACATCCGATTTGACTGTTGTGGTGGTCAAGAACACAGTAACTGCTAGCACGAGTCTCATTTTGATTTTCCAGTCAGAGTTGCGGCTCTGAAACAAAATACGAAAAAGTGACGTTCCTTCTCTTGTTCTGAATCGATTCCAGAAGGTCACGTGAAAAAGCAATTTTTCAGCCGGCCGTCCCGGGATTCCTCCAAACCGTCAGCGTCCAGTCAACATCTCAGAATGAGAAACGACGTGAATTGCGAAAAGAAGAGAAACGAACGAGACGAGAGCTGAATCGAGTGATCCACGCGTTTGGAGACGAGGAGAAGCTCGAGTTGGAATTGGCTCAAAAAGAGATCCAACGACAGAAACAGATGGAGATCGATCAGATGAAATGGAAACCGTCGTTGATCGCCGGCGGTCCTCGAGTAGAAGAGATCTATCCCTACGTGTTCGACGCACGGATCCAGTCTGGAAACTCACTCATTGAAATCAACGGAATGAAGTTCGCACTTCCCGAAGGATCTCGAAGAGACGCGTTCCGAACGCACGAGAGTGTCTACGTGCCGCCGTCCCAGAAGGGAGACATCGAACAAATTCAGCACGTGTATATTAAAGATATGGACGAACTCGGGCAGAAAGGCTTCAAAGGATTCGAAAAACTCAATGTAATCCAGTCCATTGTGTTTGAGCAGGCCTACAAAACGAAAGAAAACTTGCTGATTTGTGCACCGACTGGAGCAGGAAAGACTAACATTGCAATGCTGACGATTCTCAATGCGATTCATGAGCATCAGAATTCGAAAGGACAGATTATGAAGGACGATTTCAAGATAGTTTACATTGCACCTATGAAAGCGTTGGCAACGGAAATGACAGAGTCATTTGGAAAACGTCTTGCTCCTCTGGGACTGAAAGTGCGAGAACTCACTGGAGACACGCAACTTTCGAGGAACGAGCTATCCGAGACGCAGATGTTGGTGCTGACCCCCGAAAAGTGGGACGTGATCACTCGGAAGTCGTCGAGTGACAACTCACTCATCTCGATCGTCCGTCTTCTGATCATCGACGAGGTGCATTTGCTGCACGACGAAAGAGGGCCTGTCATCGAGACGCTCGTCGCGAGAACTCTCCGCCAGGTGGAAATGAGTCAGACAGGAATCCGAATCGTCGGATTGTCAGCCACACTTCCAAACTACATTGATGTCGCCCGTTTTCTGCGTGTCAACCCGTACAAAGGGCTCTTCTTTTTCGACGGACGTTTCCGACCAGTTCCGTTGACTCAGAAGTAAGTCCTGAATGTCCAATCAGATCACTCAACTTTCCTCGTTTTCAGATTTATCGGCATCAAAAAGACGGGTAATTTCCGAGACAATTTGACTCTTATGGACAACGTGTGCTACGACGAAGTTATTGATTTCGTGAAAAGAGGACATCAAGTGCTCGTTTTCGTGCACACCCGCAACGGAACTGCCAAACTCGGAGAAGCCTTCTGTGCGCGAGCCTCGGTTCTCGGACACTTGGATGTGTTTCTGCCGAAAGATCGGGACTCAAGCAAGTACATTCAAGTCGAAAAGCAAATCAATTTATGTCGAAATCGGACCCAAATCGGGCCGCTTTTCGGAAGAGGGCTGGGAATCCACCACGCCGGTCTCACCCGCCAGGATCGAATTCTTATGGAAAAGTGCTTCGCAGAAGGCCACATTTCAGTTCTTTTCTGTACTGCAACATTGGCTTGGGGTGTCAATCTCCCAGCTCACGCGGTCGTCATCAGAGGAACCGACGTCTTTGATGCCGAGAAGGGAGTGTTCGCCGATCTCGGAGTTCTTGATGTTCAGCAGATCTTCGGTCGAGCAGGTCGTCCGCAATTTGAAAACGAAGGACACGGCATCATCATCACCACTCGGGAGAAGATGGACAAGTATCTCGCGATGCTCAGCCATCAGAATCCAATTGAAAGTCAATTCCAAGCTCGTCTTCATGACAATCTGAATGCGGAAATCGCACTAGGAACGGTGTCCACTGTAGATGAGGGTGTTGAATGGCTCACTTACACCTACATGTATACGAGAGCGCTCAAGAATCCAATGGCCTATGGAATACCGTACAATGCGATCGAACGAGATCCAAATCTCAGAGATCACCTCGGAACACTCATCCGAAACACGGCCATACAACTGGATCAGAACAAAATGATCCGATTCGACATGGCGACAGAATATCTGAGTTCGACGGATCTCGGAAGAATCGCTTCAAACTTCTACGTGAAATACGAGACTATGCAACTGTTGAACGAGGCGGAGAAGGGCGTCGGGTTGCCGGTTCATTTCCACGGTTTCATGCCGGAAGACATGATTCTTGGATTGATATCGATGGCCACCGAGTTCGCGAACATCAAGTGTCGAGAAGAAGAAATCGGCGATCTCGAGGAGCTCATGTCTTACGGGTGTATGCTGAATGTCAGAGGAGGCGGGTTGGCGAGTGTCGCTGGGAAAGTGAACGTTCTGCTGCAATCACTCATCTCGAGATCCCAAACAAGAAACTCTGCGCTCATGTCTGAGCAGCTCTACGTCCAACAAAATGCCGGTCGACTCTGCAGAGCCATGTTTGAGATGGTTCTTCGAAACGGATGGAGTCACGCAGCGAACGCGTTTTTGGGAATCGCAAAGTGTATCGAGAAACAAATCTGGCCAAACCAGTGTTCTCTGAGACAGTTCATCCAGATAGTCAACATTCCGATCACGTGGATCGAGAAGATCGAAAGGAAGAAAGCTCGAGAGTCCGACCTTCTGGAGTTGACGCCGAGAGACCTCGGATACATGTTCTCGTGTGACGGAGATCGTCTTTACACCTACCTCAGATACCTACCTCGGATGGACGTTGTCGCCAAGTTCAAACCGATCACCTACACTATCATCCAATGCGAAGTTGTTCTGACGCCCGCTTTCGTGTGGCACGATCCAATTCACGGAAAGTCTGGACTCCAGTCTTTCTTCCTCGTCCTCGAGAACCTCAATGAAAATCTTATTATCCATCAAGAACGATTTGGAATCGGGAAAATGAAAGTCACGAAGGCAGAGGCTCAGCACATCGTGTTCACCATTCCAATCGTCGAATGCCAGCTCACAAACAACTTCCAACTCCGCCTCGCCAGTGAATACTTTGTGACCGAAGACGTCGTCGTTCCAATGAGTCTCCATAACTGCATTCTTCCAAAATCCTTCAAAAGTCATACAGACCTTCTGGATCTCGAACCACTCCCAGTTAAAACTCTTCGGAATGAGAAGTTTGAGGGAATCTACCCGTTTGATTACTTCAATCCGATTCAGGCCCAAGTTTTCTTCTGCCTCTACAAAACAGACAAAAGTGCGTTGGTTGGAGCTCCGACAGGATCCGGAAAGACTCTGTGTGCCGAACTCGCCATGTTCCGACTGCTTCAAGATCATCCCGGAAAGAAGGTGGCTTATATTGCCCCTCTGAAGTCTCTAGTTCGAGAGCGAGTCGATGATTGGAAAAAGAAGTTCGAAGTCGGAATGGGCTATCGGGTCGTCGAAGTCTCCGGAGACGTCACCCCGGACCCAGAAGAGCTGGCTGCTTCATCGATTCTCATCACGACTCCGGAGAAATGGGACGGAATTTCGCGAAGTTGGACTACTCGCGAGTACGTCCGAAGAGTAGGACTCATCGTTCTCGACGAAGTTCACTTGCTCGGAGTGGACCGAGGAGCTGTTCTCGAAGCGATTGTCTCCCGTCTCAAGATGATCACACGCAGATCGCCAACTAGAGAAGAACCCTGCCGGCTCCTCGGTCTGTCGACTGCTCTTGCTAATGCCGGAGACGTCGCCGAATGGCTCGGAATTCCGGACGACGCCTGCTATAACTTCCGTCCTTCGGTCCGTCCAGTTCCAATCTCTGTTCACATCCAGGGATTCCCCGGACAGCACTACTGCCCTCGAATGGCATTGATGAACAAGCCTGCGTACAAAGCGATTCTCACTTACTCCCCTCGCAAACCTGTTCTAATCTTCGTCTCTTCTCGCCGACAGACCCGTCTCACAGCGCTGGCTTTTGTTAATTTGCTCATCGCCGACCACAATCCGAAGCAGTGGCTCAACATGGAGATGCTCGAGTTGGAAGTGCTTATGGCGTCGATAAAGGATGAGAATCTGAAGCTGACGCTTCCGTTCGGAATAGGGATGCATCATGCAGGCCTCTCTGCTCACGAAAGAGCTATTGTCGAGCAGTTGTTTATCGACAAGAAGATCCAGGTACTCATTGCGACTGCAACGTTGGCATGGGGAATCAACTGTCCCGCCCATCTCGTCATCGTCAAAGGAACTGAGTATTTCGACGGAAAGAAAGGGAAGTATGTCGACTTCCCAGTAACAGGTAAATACAAAATCACATTTTCATTATTCGAAAAACCACAAAAACGAGTTGATTCGGCTCGATTAGGCTAGTTAGCAACCGCCTCCTCGTGCGTCTGCGTCTTCAGAGCCACTCTCTCCACCGGAGGTTCCAGCGTCACCGTCGTCTTGCTCTTTTTCGCTGCTTTCAGTCCTGAGCTCGGATCCTTGTTATTTTTGATTTCCTCACCCTCGTTCTTCATCAACGGAATCGGACACTCGACACTCTCAATTATCTCCTTTTTAACCACAGACTTCTTTTTACCTAGTCGATCTCCTCCGACTCCATCCGCATTCTGCTCAGTAGTATCCTTCGTTTTAGTTTTATCCTTCTTCTTCTTTTGGAACTTCTTCGACTTCTTTCGCTCATTCGCTTCATTGACTGGATTCCCGTCGTCTTCGAGGTTGTTAAAGTCGATACAAGCAGAGCTCTCCTTACTGACCGTGTGGTCATCGTCCGACATTTCGATTCGCAGCGTACTTTCGAGGTGCAAAAGTATATCGTCATCTTGGCCTGCAAAAGTCATCCATCGTCGGAAACGAGGCGCAGTAACTGACCTGTTCCACCAGTGCTGCTTGTGTCCGTCGCTCCTTCCGGCTTCTCTTCGCCATCGTTTTTTTCACCATCGTCCTTTGTTCTCGTCTTCTCCTTCTTTTCGTCACATTTCTCTTCAGAAAGCTTAATCTCAGTCTCGATCGTGGGAGCCGGTGTAGACGATACGGTAATAGGTTTGAAGCTGGTAGCCGTATGCTGCTCAACTGGGGCTTGAGTGTTAATGTCGGTCTTCTTTTTGCTCGGGGCTCTCGAAATTTTCGCTTTTGCTGCTCGATCCGAGCTCTTTCTCCCCGGGAATACTTTGCTGCAGTTAACGACCGCGAGCCCGACAATCAACATGGAGACTACAAAAACAAAGCACTGCTTAAATCCACCTTGCCTCTCCCTGCTTACTGTTTTGATACACGGCGATCCAAACAAGTTTCGTCGCATAACCCGCCAGAAACCGAAAAGTTTCCATGATAGACTAGTGAAAAGAATCCGGTTACTCTTGGCGAAGGAATGGGAACGTTGAGTATTCTTCGGGAACGTGAAAAACAAAATAAACTTGCCTCACCGAACGGGTCACGCGAATCATCTTTCCTGTTTACAGATGTTCTCCAAATGATGGGACGTGCGGGCCGACCTCAATTTGACGACTCCGCTGTCGCCGTAATCTACGTGCAGGACTCGAAAAAGACGTTCTACAAGAAGTTTCTCTACGAGCCGTTCCCGGTCGAGTCGTCTCTTCAGCCAGTGCTTCCCAACCACGTCAACGCCGAAATCTCGGCAGGCACGATTGATTCGAAGCAGGGAATTGTCGAGTACCTCTCCGGAACCTATCTATACCGTCGTCTTTTCGCAAATCCGAATTATTACGGACTAGAAGAGAACTCCGAAGAGGCGATGCTTAAGTTCATCTCAAAAATTGTCGACGATAGCATTTCGGAGCTGCTGACTTCTGAATGCATCCAAGTGGATGAGGAGAACAATTTCATCAAGCCAACTGCATTCGGAAGGATTGCATCTGTCTACTACTTGCAGCACGAGACGATCAGATTCCTCGTGAAGGAGCTGCATTCCGCATGCACTCTTGAGAACATGCTGAAGATCATGACGGATGTGCCAGAGTACGCGGAGATTCCCGTCCGTCACAACGAGGATCTCATCAACACGGAACTGCAGAAAAAGCTGCGCATTCGATTCTCGACTGCAGTCATGGGAACTTCAGCGGCAAAAGCGCACCTTCTCTTCCAAGCACACTTCATGAGAACTATTCTACCGACCGATTATCGGACTGATCTGAAGAGTGTTTTGGATCAGTGTATCCGAATTCTGCAGGCGATGCGTGAAATGGCGAGGCTCAAATGTTGGCTCTCCGCCACAATGAACATCGTCCTTTTGCAGCAAATGTGTCACTCTGCAAGGTACTTTGGTTCTTCAAATACCCGTTTCATGTTAATATTCTGTTTTCTAGGTGGTACGACGATCATCCTCTCCTCAGTCTTCCTCATCTGACATACGAAGATGCTCAAGCTATCGGAGAATGGATGCCTATTCCGTTGCTTCAAAAGAAACTTGACATTGAGAACTGCACGTCTCCGGAAGATCCGAATCTCGTGAAACGTGGAATGAAGCTCCTACGTGAGCGTACAACACTCGATGAGCAGCAGTGTCGGGAAGTGCTCAAAGCTTTGTGTCACTGGCCGATCATCTCGATGAGAATGATGCAGTTTATCGACGAAAAAGGGAATAGCATCAATATTTCGGAAGAAGAAGAAATATCTGTAGACGCAGGAAGTACCTACAAACTGCGAATTGTCATGGAGAAGTTGGGACCCGCTCGTAGTACGTCCCAGATGCACCTTCCTCAATGGCCGAAACCAAAGCAAGCCGGCTGGATAGTTCTTGTCGGAGACGCCCAGTCTGATCGGATCATGAACATGACTTCTGTCGTTGGTTCGCATTCTTCCCGCTCCACTGCCAAACTCGACCTGAGAATGCCCGTTGCGAAAGGAAAATGCGAGATGATTGTGATTGTCATGAGCGATTGTTATCTGGGAATTGACCAACAATACACTTTCAGATTGAACATTTCCTAACCTTTTTCTGACTTTTTCACTGTTTATCCTCCTTTTTTGCACGTTTTTGTTTACCGGTCCCTTCTCTAGCCCAAATCATTCTTTTTGTGATTTTTTTGCCTTTCAAGATTAATAAAGTATTCTTTAAAATTTAATTTCTTAAGATTCGTGCCCTCATATCTTTCCGGAGTTCTCAGCTTCAATCTGGTCACGCGTGATCACGAAGATAAATATTGTCGAAAGTGCTTGCAACAGAATATGGCCGAGTTTTCTCGCCGTGTAGTCCTCTCGGACAAACGGAATTGGAACCAGTTGGCTCGAAATTTAAGTTTTTATTCGTCAGCTGCTAAATACCACCATTATGGAGCCCTCTCATCTCCCCTAATACCTGTTTTTTTCAGAAATGAATCCCATGAAGCCTCACCAGAACCATTTTCCCTTTCAACCAATTCCAGAGTCCAATCCTCCACCGGAGAATCTACCATTACAAACGAATGCGTCCCAGCCTCAACAGAAGGTCAATTTTCATTTTAAAAGTGGTTAATAAAGTTTTACCAGGTTTTAGCCCGGAATCAAACGACTGAGAACTCAAGACAGTCCATCGGATACGCACCGCCAGTGGCTCCTGAAGGCTTCCCGTCGTATTCAGAAAACACTCCCATAGGACAGCAGTTTCCGCAGAGAACACCGCTGATGGGGACACTGATCGGAAAAAACGTGCGGATGAGTGGACATAACTTGACCATTGGAGCTTACTATCAGTTCGGCGGACCTGCTGCCCCTCCTGTTGCAAACGAAAAAGCAATATTGAAGTCCGAGCTTTCTCCGGAGCCACTGATAAGCTCCTCCCCGACTATTCCAGCCAATTCTGATGAGCCTCTTTCCGATGTTGCTCGGTCTCGTCCACGTCGAACAACAAACGTTGTCATCGATTACGACTCGGGTGCGTGCAAGTACTCTCTCGAGGCTCGATTCTCTGGCCACTCAAGGTCTGTGTCAGTAGTGAAGTTCTCGCCGTGCGGACAATACCTTGGTACTGGATCAGCCGATAAAACTATCAAAATATGGAGAGTCGGTGATATGA
Organism: Caenorhabditis sulstoni; assembly: GCA_963966605.1. NCBI lineage: Eukaryota > Metazoa > Nematoda > Chromadorea > Rhabditida > Rhabditidae > Caenorhabditis > Caenorhabditis sulstoni. The sequence goes on from OZ016479.1 coordinate 9,072,693, forward strand.
TGAGTGTGAAAACGGTATGTGTCATTGTTCCGCACGCACACTCATTTTTTAAACTTTTGAGCTGCGCGGTCATCTTTTGGGAGTGAACGACTTCTCGTGGAGTTTCGACAGCAAGTGGATCTGTTCCGCCTCGGACGACAAAACAGTCAGAATCTTCGACGTGGAAGAGGAGAAATGTGTGAACACACTGATCGGGCACTCGAACTACGTGTTCTCGTGCCAGTTCAACCCACAATCTTCGATGATCGTATCTGGCGGCTTTGACGAACAAGTCAGACTCTGGGAAACAGTCAACGGACTCTGCCTCACGATGCAACCCGCCCACACGGATCCCGTCACTTCGGTCGCTTTCGACTCGACCGGACTTCTCTTCGCTTCCGGTTCCTACGACGGGTTCATCCGAATCTGGGACGCCTTGACAGCGCGGTGCATAAGGACCCTCGCTAGAAAAGATTGTCCGGCTGTTTCGTTCCTCAATTTCACTCCGAACGGAAAGTTTATCATGGCCAGCTACCTCGATGAGTGAGTAATCCATCGCGAAAGTGAGCATTCCAACACATTTTTCAGTACGATCCGAATGTGGGATCACAACACTTCAGAGTGCGTGAAAGAGTACGAGGGCCACGAAAACTCGAGATATTGCATCTTCGCCAATCTCTCCCTGACTGGAATAAAAAAAGTGAGAAGAAAACACGATTTCCTCGGAAACAAAAAAGTTCAGTGCGTCGCGAGTGGCTCGGAAGATGGCAGAATCTATCTTTGGGACATGAATACAAAAAAACTGGTTCAATCGTTGGAAGACCATTCCGAGGCAGTTCTGGCGGTTGGATGTCATCCTTTCGAGAACATTATCGCTTCAGGAGGACTCGAACCAGATCATGAGATCAGAATCTGGAAATCTCCCACCTAGCTCAATTTCTTACTTTCAAAACTGGTCCCTTTCTTTATATTTACCTCGACTATCAAGCTGACAAATGAAAAGATTTGCTGTCCGAAACCAATAGAAAGGCACGTCTTCAGAACTCTCGTTCCTGCTTTTAGTATTCAGGGAAAACTTCAAGAGCCCAACCATTTTGGATGGAACGTCATCAGTTTTTCCAAGAACGGCAACATCGAAAATCCATAAGTAAACGAGTTTCGTTTATTCGACTCAGAATAGCTCTTCTCCGGAATTCCTAGATAAGAATCAGTGTTTTGCATATTGTGTCGTCGTGGCGGAATGCGTGGTGGCAGCTGCTCGTTAGGAAATGTCCAGATCAGTCAAAGTGTCACATGAATATCATCTGCCGGCGGACCTCCTCCTTCTCCTCCTCATTCATTTCTCCCTCCCTTCTTCAATTTTATGTGTGCAGATAGAGAAAAAGACATGTCCGGTGCCCCCCCCCCCCCTGCCACATAAAATTCGTTCCCGCGACACCATCTGCCCGTCTCACCCCGTCTTTCCCCCGCGAATCATTCTCCATTTCTACATCCTCTTCTCCTTAATTATCGTCGAAAGCCATCTGGAAGCGATCGTAAATCTCTCGAAGAAGAACGAAAGCACTTGAGAGGGAGAAAAAGAGTGCTTCTGGATGCTGAAAGTGTAACTTCCTCTTCAGTCAAAACAATCCGCGGAGAATGAAGAAGAAGAAGAGAGAAATCGCGTTTCGCGTGCTGCTCCGCGACTTTTCTTATCATCTTCATCGATGTCTGACCTCCGACATCCGGTCGGAAACATCCGACCAAATGCCAATTGTCGCCCCTCCGCCCGTTTCTCCCATTGTTATTTTCCCACCTACAACCGCCTTTTCATATTCATTCACATTCAAAAATCGAGCTGTCTGATTCAATTTGCCGCCGTCTTTTCCTTTTTCATTCACCGAATTCCAATTCTCAAAACGGCTACGGTAGATAAAGTGTGAGAGAGAGAGATAGAGTAAGTTTTCGTTTTCGAAGCTCAAAGAAAGAATCACATTTGAGAAGAGGTTCTAAAAAGATTGAGCAGTCGGAGTTACACAAAGAACAGCTGTCCGGTGTGAATTGTTTCTGTAGGGAAGTGCGCTCCGGCGAGAATCAGAGCCCCCCCGCCGAGACTCGTCCGTCTCGCCGCCCATTTCGCTTCGCCGCCAACAGTTCCGAAACGGGAGTCGTTTGATTGTCGCGAAAAGTGCCCCCCGCTCTGCCTCGCGTTTCCGCCTTTCCACTCTCTTCTTTCACGTCCTTGACTCGTTTTCTCCGATGAATTACATGTTTTATTTGTTCAAAAACTCTTTTTGAAGTCATTTCCCGCCGACACCTCGTTTTCTCCACAAACTCTCTCTCTCTTTCTCTTTCTCTTTCTCTTTCTCTTTCTCTCTCTCTCTCTCTTGATCATAAATTATAGACTTCTCTGTTTTTGTCCGCTCACGCAAATTCGAATTTCCCTTTCGCTCTCTCTCTCTTCCGAATTCGCGAGAAAAAAAGTCGATCAAGCATTATAGCTAATTGGATTACATGCCCCCTTCTCTCAATAAATCCTCTTTCTTTCTCTTTTTTGGTTGTTTCCCCCCAGGAGCGCAAGCGACTTTTGAACTTTTAAAGCACTGTGGGAGTTTTTCCAAACTCTCCACTCTCTTTTTCGTCTTCAGATGGCCTGAGAGATGGGAGTGATTGGTCTGACTGCCGTCGAGGTGCTCGCCTTCTGTCTCGGATTCGGGCTCCTCCTCGCCGTGCTCATCGTCGTCTGCAACTGCGTTTCCACGTGTTGCGAGATGATCTCGCACCGACGGAAGAAGCAGCGCGTCGAGAAGCTGCCCGACGACTACGTCGACGAGATCCATCGTCTTCTACACCGCAACCAGAAGCCGTGCGAGTACGAGTGCGTCGTCATCGAGTCGAGGAGACAGTCTGCTCATCTGGAGTACATCGCAGACGCTCGAGTGCCCGAAGAAGAAGAAGAGCAGAAGCCTCCGCTGACGCGAGCTGTGTCCCGGAACAAGTCAGTCGAAGGGGGTCACGGGAAGCCGAGCAAGAGTTTCCGGATGGAAAGCGAGGTGAGAGGGAAGGGAGCGGCGTTCGGTGGAGCACACTTGCGTCTCCAGGAGAACATCAACACGAACACGACAAACTCTCAATCGACGATCACTGCTTCGGAGAACGGGGAGATGGGTCCGATGCCCGACGGGAAGAGCAAGCGAAGGACGTGGGGACGGCTGAGCAGCTCTCTCTTCGACAACGTCATGATGCCTTCCCTCGACACGACGACTACTGAAGACGACGTCGAGATGATGTGAGTGTTCGAGAACACCTCGTAGATTCGTTCGAGGATTTGAAATTGGAAAACAATGCTTCATAGACGAGTGTCAAAAATAATTAGAGAATAACACGGGACCGGTGATTCGGTGCTGCTTCACGGCGAAACTCGCATCGGACGGATGATTCTGTCGCGGTGCGGACGGCCTTCGTTCAGCTCGTCAAAGTCTTTGGGGAACGGGGAACGGAGATGCCAGAAGTCGGGGAGACTGCTGAAATTGACGGCTTGTGGTGAGAGGTTCAGAAGACGTCGGGGTTTACCTGTCCACTGAAATTAGAAGAATGCACAGAGTGAGAAGAAGGAGAAACAGACGCGACAACTTCATTTTTCAATTGAGAGCTTCTCAATTTCAGAGAGAGTTTTATAGACGGGACGGGAGAGGAATCAAATGAGACGAGGAGGGGATGAGTGTTGAAAACATTTCGTTTTTTTGCTGCAAAATTCTTTTCCTTCGCCGTGTGCGTCTCTTCGATTCGCGACATCTCTGTCTCTCGACGACACCTGTCCGAAAGACGGAAACAACGGCGCGGGCGTGAAATAGAGTGGCGCGAGGGGAGACGCAGACAGTAGTCAGCCGGTTGAATCATCCCGGCAACACCTGACGGACCAAGGTTCCCTCGCGAGTGAATCATGGAGAAGAAAGCCTGCCAAACATCCCTTCTTCCAGGTCTTCGGTCGACAATCTCCGATACGGAATGAAGATCGAAACGACCGTCTGACTACAGTATCTCTTCAACCCGCTTCCCCTTTTCTTTTCTTCTCCTCCTCTTCTGTGTACTATTTTGTGTCTCTTCACGAGTTGATCTCACTTATTCTGAATTCGAACTTATTTTGGAATGAACATTTTATCAAGAGCATCGAGCCAATCTTCGCACTTCGCATGAGTTACTCTCCTTATTCTATTTCTTACCTATACTGTCTCTATCAGGTGTTTCCTTCCCACACATTGCGAGCGCAAGCAGCAGCTGAAGCAACAAGAGGGCGATTATGAAAGCGGGCTCTGGGGCTCCGCGTGCTGCGGACTACGGTGCGCAATTCATGTGCGCCAATGACGCAAACATCGAATTCGACGACTTCCTGCACGAGCTTCTTCTTGTTTTTATTTTGTTGTTTTTGTTTTCAAACATTTCGTTTTTTTTTTTCAAATTTTTTTCGTTCGTTCTGAAAATCTTTAATAATTGTTTTCGAATTCCCCGAAAAAAAGCTCCGCGATCTTCCTACTCGCTTTTCTGTCTTTTGTTGACCCTCGTTGGTCACCTTGAAAACGGGAGGAAACTGGCGCGAGAGGGCGTTAAGAAGAGGTGACAGGCATAATGAATGAGTTTTTGACGATATTCGTCTTAGGGGAGGATGTTACTCGTGACTCGTGCTGCTACCCAAGAATGAATCGAATCGCGTTTCAGATCTACCTCTCGAACTGCCGCCTCTCGTCAAACGCCCCGAAAAATTCGGAAAAATTGGACGAAAACGCAAAAAACCCGGTAAACTTCGCTACTGTCTTGTTGAAGAAGCGCGTGACTGTTCCAACATTTCTTCGCTCATTCCGTCTAATCCTCCTCACCCATCGAGGTTTTCATAGGATTTTGTGAGTGTTTTCCTCTCTGGAGGCCTTCTCCTCAGCGTCTTGGTTGCCTAGGTGATAAAGATTTCTGACACGCTTTGCAGATTCTCTTTAAAGTGGACACCTTCTTCTGAAATTTTCCTTCTGTCTAGCAGAGAAGCACTGCTTACGTGGGAATGAAGAGGGCATCAGCACATAGCAGAAAGTTGCGATGATCTGTTTGCGCAACACTCTTACGCGGTGCCATCGTGCTTTCATTCGTGCCGCTCCTCTCTTTTCTCACCTTTTGGCTCAATTCTTACCTCCCAATCTAAACTTCTTGTTAAAAATATGCCCGCAAAAGGCGATTGATCCTGTCAACATTCCCATGAATGTTCGCATTCTTCTCTCTGCCACTTTTTTTTTGCTTTTTCTCTCCGGCACGCTCATTCTTTCTGCATTTCGCCGCACCCGCTAGACCGACCTCTATCTCGATCGCTGCAAAAAGCAGACCGACTTCTAGACAAACGGTCTTTTTCGAAGCCTAATGGAAAATTTTTCTAATGCCTGAAATTTCACGAGTGCTCCGAAAACCATTTCTTGCATGCCAGAAAAGTTTTGAGCCTCTTTCTTCCTGTTTGCCTCGCGATGAAGTAGTGGCCCTCACAAGACCCCGCTCGTTCCGAAATAGGTTCAGTAAAAGACTCGTAAAACCGCGAGGCCAGGTGCGTTTCTCAGAGCTGTCAGTTGTTACGCGGATCATAGTTACACGGGGCACACCCTCGGACTTCACTTTGACAAGTTTTTCCTCCTACTCTTTTTTCTTGTTAACTTTCTGCCTCCCTACAAAATTCCATTTTTCTCGAAGCTTCCCGCGGTGTAAGAATGGGCGGAGCCAGTATGGAAGACGGTTTGTTCGGCGGCAAAGTGTACATCACAGCGTTGCACATTCTGTCAGCCATTCCATTTCATTCCGCGTCCATTCTCTTCTCTTCCATTTTGTCGCTATGGGCAGCCAGTTTTCGAAACGAAGTATGTCAGGATTTTCTAAGAGCCCATAGAAAACGCGCGGTCCAATTTACATGCCTACTAACCCATAAGAAAAGCTGATAATTTTCAGTGATAACCGCACAATGATAACGTTCAGCACTCTTGATCTCGCAAACACGTACTTACGAAAAGGTTGCAGATCTGTATCGGATGCAGATTCTTCATTCCTGTAGAATTATTATTGCAGGAATAGGCAACACGGTGTCGATGAGCAGAACGACGAGCGCTGAGAAAACTGCTGATACCGGTTCTCCGGAGAGTGAGCGGAAGTTCAAGGTTTGCCGAAGACACCAGAAGTGTTTTGTTTTTGACCGATTTTAATTTTTTGTTCAAATCGAATTCATCCTGATAGGATGTCTCAATATCTAAAGTAGAGAGAAATCATGCCAAAACACAAAAGAAAACCTCTGCCGTGCCGCAATCTGGGAGGTCTCACAGACATGAGAAAACTTTATGTTCGATAAGATAAGCGCGTTTTGGCAAAAAGCCAAGGATGGTGACATCATAAATCAGTTACCTAACTGCATTCTACTGATTAAAGAGGTGCTCATTTTTGTGGTACAGTAATTCGTGTAATCTTCATGCGTTCTCAGTACCAGTCCTTCGTTTCCGAGAAGAAACACACAAAGCAAACAAGTAGACGGGTGCCAAGTGCACGAAAACACTTTGATTGTTTGAAAGTTTTTCGAGTGCGTTCTGAGCGGATTGGGCGGATTTTCGGTTTCTGTACTAAACAAGCCCCGCCTCTGTTGTCGAAAGATAAGAGAAATGTCATTAGGGCGCATTCAAGTGTTCCTAATGTACAGTGTTTCGCCAGTTAGTCTTTCCACTTCGTTTCACACTTTGCTTCTGAAAACGGAGAAACTTTGATCGATTTATAGATGGAAACCGGCCGTCTCTCCCCCTCATCACAACACTATAAATATTCATCACACTGGTCGAGTTCTCTTATCAGTATTGGGGCAGCTGATAGCTTCTGCTGCTAACTACATCGCGATTCGAAAATGTTGCAATATGCTTCGCGCGCAATCAGTCATCGGTCACTATTAATACTACTCGCTGCTTTACGCCGTTTTCAATGTTTTCTGACTGTTAGGATCATACAACATTTCGTTTCGAGGGTGCCGACGCTGACACTTCATTTCTTCGGCGCATTCCAAAAACTGTGTGACGATGTGACAATGATCGAACGGTTTTTTCGCCGTCAGCGACGTAGTGGTCATTGAGACGAGAGGCGAGAAGTTAGAAGATGCAAGGCCAAAACGGCGAAGTCGAAAAGAACGAGACGACGACGTGTCGCCTTCTTCTCCGTCTTCTTCTTCTTTCCCCTCTTGCACTTTCGATATCACTTCCGATCTTCTTCTGATGTGAAAACTCATCACGAAACTCTTTCTTTTTACTCGTCTCACGTGCTCCTCCTCTTGTGTGTAATTTGTTTCCGAGCTCCGGGTTTCTCTCTCCTCGAGGAACTCCGCCTACTTTTCGTTTTTGTTCAAATGTAAGACAAGTTCGCTCTTCTCCTTGATCCGTCTTATTCGTTGAAAACATCGAGAGGACAGGTGTGCAGTAGAGAAGGAAGATGGCCAGTTATGGAGGAGAGTAGGTGTTTACGAGTGAACTCATCACGTCATCGGGATTCTTTCTGTTATTCATCGTTATCTTTTTCCCGGGAGTTCAAACAGCTGTCTTTCTATCCGTGTATCCCTTCTATTCTCTTCTCTCCCGCACATTTTCTTTTCTTCTGGTCGCTTCGCTTCCCTCTTCCTGTTCTATTGTCTCCGGCGTTTTCTCAAATCAACACAACGCATAGTCAGTTTTTGATCTCTTCCTGCCCCAAAAAACAAAATTGGATGATTTGATTTGAAGTTGCCGCGCCCAGTGCTTTCAACTTCCACTCAGATTGAGCACCAGGCATTTTTTGTTTTGTTCTCTTCCCTTTTGAGTGGGATGAATCACTGATTAAACGGCTTCCCCGAGGACGGATAATCCATTTCTTATCTTCTTCCGTTTTTTCTCTCTTTTGCTCCGTCATATCGCCTCCCACTTCAGCCGATTCATTCTCTTCTCCCAGAATGCCCCCAGCACGTACCGCCGGACCTGCCCAAGTGGTCCAGCCGATTGTGGTGGCCCCTCCGACTGGGTCAACAATTATTCCACCGCAACCAACTTCGTCGGGACCAGCTTCTTCTCGTCGGGCCGTCATCTCGCCGATTTACACCCATCACCACATGCGAAAGCCCCATCATCGTGTGTCTCCTCCTACTCTGTCCGTCAAATCTACTTTCAGTCGTTCGATATCTTCCGAACGAAAGGTCTCTTTAACACGTTCTATTCTCGTAAACATAATGATAAATCAAACACTAAACTAAAACGCCGCTCCCTTTGGGTGGTAAACATGTATAAATCGGGTGAAAAGTTGACGAGGCGATGATAAATTTGATTTCTCCACGTGACTTCCGATTTCGGTGATAACTAAGATGCGGTACGGTAGGGTTTAGACAGAAAAATCAAAGTTCGTTCGCATTCGCTTATTTTCCCTCTTTTCAGGTGTACAAGATTGTGCTCACCGGGGGACCGTGCGGCGGAAAAACAACAGCTCAGGTAGGTGTTCTTTGACTTGGTCGGTCATTGTGTTTTTCGCAATTTTTAATACTCCCACAAGTGTTTTTCAGCCCCAATACCACATGTGTTGTTTTTCAGGTGCGGCTGGCAACGTTCTTCGAGAACCTCGGATGGAAAGTTTTCACTGTGCCCGAGACTGCCACGATTCTCCTCGGAGGTCGCGTCAAGTTCAGTGAGCTCGATGAGCAGCAGTCTTACATATTCCAACGCGATCTGCTCGCTACGATGCACCAAATCGAGAACACGTTCTTTAATCAGGCTTCTGCCATAAAGGATCGTAATGTTTTGATCATCTGCGACCGCGGTTGCATGGATCCATCGGCCTACTCCAACTCGGAAGATTGGCAACGGATGCTGCGCGAGTTGAACTACGAGGAGTTCGATCTCAGATGCAGTCGGTACGATCAGATCGCTCATCTCGTGACTGCCGCGGAAGGAGCCGAAAAATACTACACTCTCGCAAATAACGCTACCAGAAGCGAGGGAATCGCTCACGCCATCGAGTTGGACAAGAGAACGCGTTCCGTTTGGATTGGGCATCCGTACATGGACATCATCGACAACAAAAACACGTTGAATTTCGACGACAAGGTGAATAAACTGATTCAAGTTGTGTGCGACAGAACTGGAATTCGTTCTGGGGATCGACTTGCCAAGGATTCGAAGAAGCGAAAGTGGCTCGTGGGAGCGGTCGACTGGAAGAACTTCGGAAAGTTCGAGGAGTTTGAAATCGAGCACTTCTACTTGCTTTCTGACGAGCCCAACATCCAGCATCGTTTCCGTCGTCGCACCCAGAACAACCGCTCGACGTATACCTTGACAAGTCGCGAATACTTCAAGGAGAGCGGAGACTCGGTCGAGACACGCATGAACGTGATGTCGAGAGACTACAACACGTACGTCAATATGCGAGACAAGAGTCGCGCGTCGATTTTCAAGAAGCGTCGTTGTTTCATGTATGGCAACATGTACTTCAACATGGACATCTACAAAGATCCCCTGCCACCACAGGCTAACGGAAACCATCTCATCTTCTTAGAGACGTATACGACCGTTCCGAAAGGAACTCCGCTTCCGGAAGGGGCCATGCCACCGTTCCTCACCATTGAGAAGGTACCAAAATAATCTTAAATTTTTCGATTGAAAGAATTCGTTCAGGAAATCACTGGGGAAGGCCAATACTCGATGTACTCCTTGTCCAAGTTCTCCAAGACTGCAAACAAGAACGAGTTTGCGGGAGCCGACAAGTACAAGGACGATTAGAGGTTGAGGACTCAGAATACGGGATCCTTCATATCTCTTTTTCAATCAGTATTACTTCGTTTTCGCTTCATTCGTGTAATAACCATCGCGGGCCTCTCGCGACTGCCAATATATTCCACTGATGATGGCTCCCTTCTCGCCTGAAAACTAACGATTACTTTTCCTCTCTGCCTCTATCCCTGCAGCTGCCCCCCGCTCCCACCCTTTTCTTATTTTCCACATCTCCCTCTCCTCTTCTAGTTTTAGTAGTTTCTCTTTCTCCTTTTGTCGTTTCGTTTATTGTTTTATGGTGCTTTAATATTGTTATCGTTAACGTCCTTCGATCAAATTACTATTCCCTCAATTTATCGTTGCACAATATCCAACATTTCAAACAGTGTTTCACTTTGGTATCTGTTCACTTCACCCGTTCCTTCGCGAATCGTTAGTTGTTAGTACCCTATTTCCCCACTCTTTTTTGTTTGGCCCTTGGTCTCTAATAAATTCGGATAACCTTCCTATCCCTGTTTCTCATATAGTGTCTTCTTCCTTGTCGACTTCTCAACTATATTTCTTCTACGTCTTCAAGAAATCTGCAAAAGTGAAAGTGAAGTTTATTAAGGTGGCAGCATACAGAAACGGAATCGACGTGCCAGATCATAAAAGTGTCGAACTGGAAAACTAGTCCAAGTAAGTAGGGAATGAAAATAAAACTTTCGAAATGTAGAAGGAGTCATAAAGCGGTGAGAGATTGAGCAAGAGCGGTTCACATTGAGATAGTGAGTTGGCACGATGCCAAGTACGCGGAGAGCGTTTCGTGAAGACAATTAGAACTATTGATTTATTGAGATGCATATTTCGTGGCGTGACAGTTTGTCACCATCTCTGGTTTGGAATCGTAGCGGGTCGTAATTCGCCGGGTCAATACACTCTGCTCCGTCTCGTTTCCTCTCATAACTTGCCCGTGTTTCCGAATGCGCCGCCTGTCCGGGTGGTCGTACGTCTTCTCTCAATGTGTAATGTCTCTGCGTCTATGGCCTCTCTGCCCATCTGTCTGTTGTCATGGAGTTTCGAGGCCGTCCCAGTCATTCTCCCTCTTCTTTGTCCCCCACTCGCTATTCTTTTTCGCTCGTTCCCCATGAGAAACATGCACATTTCATTAGCCCCTCTCCCATTCGCTCTCTCTCTCGCGAGGTCCCTCTCTCTTTCTCTCTCTCTCTCTCAAAATGTGCTCCTCTGGCGGCGGCCGCATCGAATCGCCACCCCAGGTTACGCGCATCCGCCGCTGCCTCAACGCGTCTAACGTCAGAGCGCCTTGTGTGTGTGTCTCTACGATTCGCGCGCTCTCTCGACTGACCCTCTCCTCACTCTGGACGTTCCGAGCGCCTTCTCTGCCCTCTCTCACTCTCTCCCTCCCACTCTCCACTTTCTTCCCTCTCTTCTCCTCTCTTGATCCGATAGCCTTTTTTCCTGTTCTCCTCCTAATTTGAATTCTCTGAAATTAGGCAGTTAACAAAAAATACAGCAATTATTTTTTCGAATTGCAAAAAAATAAGAGAAACCCGCCAACAATATATATTTTTCTGCGAACCTTATCGGTTTTCTGTGGGCTTTGCTCAACGAAAATATTGTTAAAGATACTGAGAACGACACATTTTAGGCCCGTTTGTCTATTTCCTGTCGATCCAGGTCCATTGAATTGCATGGTGCAATCGGGATAGATCTGTCGGATTGCAAAATATTTCTTGTGTTATTCATTTCGTGTAGTCGATTTTTCTTCTCATCCCCCTTCATTTCTGCTTCAAGTTACAGAGCTTTAACGGGTAGTCGAAGCGAGCATCCGCTACCGTCTGGCAGAACATGTCTATGCCACCGAATTCGAATGCCAACACTTATCGAGTCGGAGAGTTTGTCTATTTCGACGACCCGAACGCCTCCGATGCTCCGTTTCAGATCCGGAAGATTGATGAGCTTCTCAAGGTTCGTCTCTTCTAGAAGTCTTTCATCGTTTTTATCTTTTCAGTCCGAAAAAGGGGTCGAGGCGCGATGCGTCGTCTACATGCGACGAAGAGACATTCCACAGCATCTTCTTAAGATTGCCGATCAGGCCCAACGCAGATTCGACAATTGTGAGTTGAATCGGAAACTTCTTGAGTTCTCTCATTCTTCGCCTTTTTTCAGATTACGAAGTGGACAAGAAGAAGCCAGAGAACTTCACGACGAAAGGATTCGTGGTGGCCAACGGTGGTGACCCGGTGAAAGGAGAAGAGTTGGAGGTGGACGGAGGGGATGACATGCCGCCGAAGATAGATGCGGAAGATACTGCTCCGGCCGCCCGAGTCAGCGAAGGAAGAAATAGTTCTTCGGAAGGGGCAGGTGCTGCCGAAATATCCCAAGCCACCGGAGAGAACAAAGACGAGAATCCGAAGGACAAGGCTGAATACGAGTCGACAAAAGTCATCGACTGGGGAGACGGTGGACTTCCATTGTCAGTAGAAAATTTGAGCGAGGAGCAGCGTCTGAAGCTACGCCAGCACGAGATCTTCATGACGAGACAGTCGGAGATCCTGCCGGCCACTCTGATTCGTGGAAAGTGTCGCGTGGTGCTTCTCGGAGAATGTGAAGATGCTTCGAACTATTTGCCGCACGATGACACTTTCTATCACTCGCTCGTCTATGACCCGAATGCGCAGACACTTCTTGCCGATAAAGGAGCGATTCGTGTGGGAGAGAAATATCAAGCTGTCGTGGAGGAGTGGATGGAACCGGAAGAAAGAGAGTTGAAAGAGAAGCTCGAGGCGGAGCTCAAAGAGCAGACTATTAAAAAAGAAGAAGAAGAGCGGATACAGAAGGAGGCTGAGGAGACGGTTGACAACGGGGTGGAGACTGAGAAAGCTGTAGCTGAAATGAAAGCAGACGTCAAAAAAGAACAGAAAACGATTTTTTCCGACGACCGAGATGTTCTCGTCTGGCAGCCGTACCACGGTCTTCTTGACAAAGACATCGATCAATATCTCATCATCGCCCGTTCTGTCGGTCTCTTCGCTCGAGCCATTGATGGCGCCTCCGTTCCGAAGCTCCCGACTCTCCAGCTTGCAGCTGCCTTTGCCTCTCGTGACGTCACCATCTTCCACGCTCATGCTATCCTTCATCAGGCTAACTACGACGTCGGGCAAGCTGTCAAATATCTTGTTCCGATTGCCAGTCGCGAGGCCTATCCGTGTCAGGTCGACGACACCACTGGCATACAGACCAAGACTCTTGGCGGTCCGATTCTGTGCCGTGACCAACTCGAAGAGTGGTCTACTCCCGAAATGAATTTATTCGAAGACGGTCTCGACAAGTGCGGAAAGGACTTCACCGAGATTCGTGCGGACTACCTGCCATGGAAGTCTGTTCGTGATATTGTCGAGTACTACTATCTCATGAAAGCCTCTAATCGCTACACTGAACGCAAGAAGGCCAAGGATCTGGCTAACGGTCCTGAAGACAAGAAGCTGAGCCAGGTGTACATTCCGGCGTTCAACAAGCCGATCGCAGCCAACATCGGACAGTACAACACTTCGCAGAATCTGGTAAGAAGCGAGATTGGCTGCGAGAACTGTGGCTGCATGGACGCTCCGAACTGGTACCAGTGGGGAGGCGTAGAGAAAAAAGTTCTGTGTTCGATTTGCTGGACGAAATGGAAGAAGTTCGCGGGGCTTGACAAAAAGCACGAACTGGAGCGGTTCGACAAGACAAGGCCACCAGTGCTAGACCAGCAGATCGCGAATCCAACGGGCAGCAATGGAAACGACCGTCCACCAGTGCTCCAGGTGCAGCAGCAGAAGCCGGGAACGCCGGGAAGTGTGCAAAATATTAATCAGATAAGTAAGACCAACCAGGCAATCCCTCAAGGAAAACCGCATCTAACTCAAGAAGGAATCCTGGATGCTGCCAGAAAAGCACTTGCTCGAGGACAGATCAGTCAAGAGCAGTTCAACATGTTCAGCAGAAACTTTGGGTCGCTCGGCAACCAGCTGCAGCAGCAACAACAACAGCAGCAGCCGCTGCCGTCGCAACACACACAGCAACTGCAGCAGCAACCGCAACCGCCTCAAGCGGTTGCTCCTGCTGCTGCCACTAAGGTGGGTTTGTCGATTTCCAGATCTCCACTGAACACAGAAATGCAGAGAAAAGCGGTTCCTGCCACGAAACCGAACATCGTGTTTTACACTACAATCTGCCGCCGAGCCGTCAGAAGGCTCATTCCGAAAAGTGCCTTCAACTTGCGCAAAATCTCACGGAAGCCGTTCACTGTCATCGACGATGAAGCGATTCTCAAGTCGAGTGAGTCTCCGGACGCCATACGAATTTTCTGAATCGTGTGCTTTTCAGTAATCTTCCTCGACAAAAAGGCGATTATGCAATCGGCGTACGCAGTTGCCGGGGAGAAACGGAATCTGATAATCGAATCGGCGTTCCACAAAGGAATCACTCACCTGCAACACGTAAGTTCCTTGTGTTCCCAGGGGCACGCATCATGATAGGAACATTCAAATAATTTATGAACCATGGGGCTTCGTAGCTCGTGTGACTGAAAGTCGAACAGCTTCGTTGCACGACCTATTATCCCCGACTCCGAACGTCTGCAATCGAAAAGTTCGGAGGACTGGCATCCGTGATGTGTGCCCGCTTCCTCTGCAGTTTCGAAATGCATCCGATTTTCCGTTTCACATTCCAGACCCTCACTCAAGCAACGACAGGCAAGCGATCGGCTCCACAAACGACAACTCACCCCGGAGAGCCTTCTGCTAAGATTGCTAGGGTACATTGAGCTCTCTCTTTCATTCAAAGTCTGAAGTGATCTGAACTGTCTGTCAGTGTGTTTTGCGGGTGCTCATCTCATTTCCCAAATCAAAAAATCTTGAGAGATTCTAACGTACTCGTTATTTCCGGCTTCCCCATCATTTCTCTATCCGCATTCATCCCGCTAACTTTTCTACTAACTCGTTTGGCTTTGCTCTTCTTCTAATAGCTTACTCGTGCTCTCACTCAAGTGTCCGTCAGGTTTCTGTGTCTTTCCTGCACCCCCTCGGCTCTCTTTCCAGCTTCCTTTCCGGCCTCCACACTATCTCCCGCCTCCTGGATCTTCCCTGATCCCTCCCACACTGGAAGACGTCGGCAACACTCTTCTGGCTGTGAATGAGGCGATGAAGGCCGGGCGTCCGTACCAGCATCCGCATCAGCCGTTTCTCCATTCTCTTCCACATCCCCAACAACTTCCTCAGAATCTCCCGCACCTCCATACGCTGTCATCGTCTCTCCGATCCCAAATGGTTCCAACATCCTCCGCTCCTTTTTTTGCCACACCGTCAGGTCCTGCGGTGCGCCACCTGCCTCGGCCACCTCCCCAGCGGGTCGATCCTCAAGCAGCCCGGCTGGAGCACTCGCAAAAAGTGAGACAGCTTATGAAGACTCCTACCGACTCAAGATGGTTCGAATTCAAAGAAGACGAGATCAAAATGCGTGCGGGCCGCAAAATGAAGTAAGAGAAAGCGGCTTTCTCTCGGGTTGATCGTAGTGCTGGTCGCGCATGTAACACATACGTAACAGTAACAGTGGCTTTATATCGTTGGTGTCGGTGAAACAGTGAATCTGATAGGTTCCTCTGAGTTGATACTCTATACATCATGAGAAAAGGAAGTCAGATCGAGGAGATACTAACTGGTTGATTCAGAAATTGATGTTACTTCCGACTAGATGAGAGAACAAGTCACTCGATTCTTTTGCGAATAATGGTTTGCGATCTCCTGAAGTCGAACGAGTAGTTAGATCGGTCCTGCATCTAACCAGGTGCGGAAAGAAAACAAAATCTCTGATTCCATGGTCATGAAATTCGGAATGTCAACTTCTGAATCGAGCTAAGATAAATAGTTAACTATCTCAAATTTGAGCTGTACCTGGAGCACTCTCTTCTTCCCAGTCATATTTATACACTTTAACACACATTCCGCCGCATGGATCCCTTGATAAAACCCTCTCCTCTAGCTTCAACCCATTCATTTCATCCTTTTTTTATCCTCATTTCGGTCTCTCGTCTCATCTCATTTCTAGAAAACACACATACACACATGAATCCCACATTATTCTTCGTCTTCTATTTTCCATCCTTCAACACTCTTCTTCTTATTCTTCTTCTTCTTCTCGCTCATTTTCTCTTTTCAAATAACAAACAGAAGGGCGGGTTTCCGAAAACAACGCGAGAAGCGAAAGAGAAAGAGAGATTGAACAGTTCAGGTTCACTGTTTCAGACATTGTCTCAAAACCGACATCCTCCAATCATGGAGACCATGTTTGACATTTTCAGAACTAAACGCCGCCACCTTCTGTCACGTCATCAAGTTCGGCACATTGCCCGTCGCCCGTGCAAATTCCACGTGTTCCTGCAGCCGCTCCGTCCCATAATATACCCGTTCTTTCTGGAGCCGCTGACGGCTCCCGTCCCTTCCAACCCACTAACCCAGCCTTCCTCCAACAACTGATTGATCTTTTCCCTATTATTCCTATCGTAATCTTGTCTTTAATTTTATCTTGACTATGTTGAGAAAGTTCTCATTTTCTTGATGTCTCCTCTAATTTATTAAACACGCACAACTTGTTTCTCATTTTGTCTCACCTGATTTACCATCAAATCTCCCTCCTCTCCAGCATACAACCGACATGTGATTCCGTTAATCCGTTTCAACCATCTATTATTCCCTTTTTGATGAAACAGTTTTATATTCACAACTCTTTTATTCGACAGATGTTCGTTTGTCAGTTTTAACAGTTAACCAAGTGATTGGATGATTTCGGGGATGTTAATACGGGGGGAAAAGAAGCGAGCACTTTTGGTTCTCTGTGTCTCTCGATTCTCGTGCTCTCTCGTCATGCGTGTGTGTGCGTGTGGTTTGTTTGGAATAATGGAGGGAGGATAGATTGGCGAAATAATTAAAGGGGGGGGGGCGAAAAGAAGAACGTTGTACGTGGTGGTGGTGGCTACTTTGGATATAATACGATTAAACGGGAGGAGGTGGTCTCTTCTCTCAGTGCACTTCCGTGTCGAGCAAGTCCGCCGGCGGGGGGCTCTTCTTCTCCGACGGCTGCACCTTCGCGATCTCCTCCATCACCGGCACCGGTCCGCTGCTCATCCCGGTCACGTTGGAAGAGTGCGGGAAGACTCGCACCGGCGGCTCGTTCGGTGAGTTGTCCGGCGACGCGAACGCCGCGAACCTCGTCGTGCCGACCATCGCGGCGGCCGTCGGAATGGCCAGCGAGAAGGCGAGCAGGAGGCTTCCCAGCGTGAACATCGCGAATCCGACCGACTTCCACAGACGCATCGGATCCTGGAGGATGATCTCGAGTTTGTCGCGTGGCACGTACAGCCCGCCGTTCTCGTCCTGAAACGCAGAGTTCGAGAAGGAAGAGTGACGACCGCGGGCTTACCTGGAAGAGAACGAATCGCTCGATGGACTGTTCGATGTTTCGCTCCTCCTTCCACGTGTAGCCGATGCAGATGGTGACGGCTCCGGCGATTAGGAAAAGGAGTCCGATGATGGTGCAGATGCGGCAGAGCAAGAGGCCTCGTCGTTGAGCCGGTGGCGGGGGCAGCAGGTACCACGCGCCGCCACTCATCGGGCCGCCCATCGCTCCCTCCACATCGTCACCGGTCGGAGTCACGTAGAATTGGTGCAGGTAGTTCTTGATTCCGAAGTTGCGAGGTGCGCTAACCTGCAACGTCTCGTAAAGTGTCAATCAGCTGAGCCGTCATGCTCAATGTTGAGCCCTCTCGGGCAATGTTGTCGTCTGACTACTCCCACGTGTATTGCTCTCGATTCAGGCGGTTTTCTCGCTAATCAGTCGGGAAAAGGAAAGAAAGGAAGCTGATTACGAGTACAAGCACCAATGCTGACTGATTACTGTTATTAGTGACAACGAGCAACGAGAATAACAATAACAAGGGGAGAGGGGGGAGCCGACCACTTTCGGAGGAGCCACGAGCTGGTTCTCTTTCCCACCGACACTTTCTGAAACCCGCGAGCTCTTACCTCATCGACAAGCGCTGAAGGTTTCGCTGTCCCCGGAGGAGACAGCTTCTCCTTTTTGTTGCTACCCAGACGAAATCCGGTCATGTCATGCGGATCTATAAAAACGTGCAATTTGAAGAAAAGTGGAGATTTGAGAAGACAACGACTGAAGCACGTTTATTGTGTATGTGTGCTCGGCGAGCAAAAGATGACGTCATCTGACGACGGCGTTTTGAAAAGGTCGAAAAAGGGATGGGAACGTGAGGGAGGGAGGCTTTTCGACGTCACGGCTCAAGTCGAATTGGAATTGCAATCCCGATTATCTTCCGAACGAACTCTCCGCCCGTCAAAACAAATTCATCACAGAGCCGACTATTTCGATTTCCCATTAGTCGCAAACGGAAGCGCATGTCAGTTTGAATTCGAAAGCAGAATGCTCGCGGATAATGGAAATGTGAACGAAACGAAGCGAGAAGCTGAAGCGGGGGGCTTCTTCTATCTAAAGAGTAGTCGGTCGGTCTGCGAGGGAAGAAGCAAGCAGAGCTCTCCCCTCGACCGGGGAGGAGCATGTGAGCTCAAAAGGGGGGTGGGGGGCTCGAGAAGAAGCATTGGGGCTAGAGAAATGTGAGAGCGAGGGAGGAGAGGACGGCGTCGTTGTTGACGTAGAAGAAGAGCGACGACGGCGACGACGAGAAGCAGAAGAAGGCGAAGAAGGAGGAGGGGAAGGGCGCCGCGAGGAGACGACGACGAGATGACGTGGTGGGAAAGAGAGAGAGAGAGACTAGAGTTGCTCGGGAGAAGAAAACACTCAGGTGACCTACTCGGAGCGAACCACGTAATCTCATGAAATATGAAGTGAGAGAGTGTATTGGGATGATTCCGAGAAGACTCGCAGTGACATTAAGGCATATTGGATTACACTAATATGCACACTAATCCACACGCATTCTGACGGGAGCTGGCTGGAAGGGGGAAACGATTAGTGTGTTTCCGGTCGAGTCACGAGCCGATCTCTCTCTCTCTCTTTCTCTCTCTCTCTCTCTCTCTCTCTTTCTCTTTCTCTCTCTCTCTCTCTCTCTTTCTCTCTCTCTCTCTCTCTCTCTCTCTCTCTCTCTCTCTCTCTCTCTCTCTCTCTCTCTCTCTCTCTCTCTTTCTCTTTCTCTCTCTCTCTCTCTCTTTCTCTCTCTCTCTCTCTCTCTCTCTCTCTCTCTCTCTCTCTCTCTCTCTTTCTCTTTTCGCTAGAACACATTCGTATAGCTCCCTTTAGGAGGGAGAAGAGGAAGCGGTCAACTTGTGTTTTTGCAGTCAGTCACTGCTCGGTTTCTTGGACTACTGAAGACAAGTCACCTGCCAATTCAAGTCTCGAAAAACAATGGGACTCTTCGTGTTTTTTCGATTCGGTTCATTTTAGTCTCGAGTAAGAAGAGGGAAACGTTTTGGGAGAAAGAAGCAGAAAAGAAGAAGAAGAAGAAGTTGATTCTGGAAAGTGGCCACTACAATTAGTGTGTGAAGCTGAGGGTAAACAAGACGCAAAGGGGTCCTCCTCTCAAAGTGTCACCAATCGCAGAGAAGAAGAAGAAGTAGCAGAAAACGTTTCTTCACGTGTCACAAACGCGCTACACTGCACAACGAGCTCGTGGCGAGAATGACTGGAATGTGTGCAATAATTCCGCGAACCGCCTGCCCACATTCCGTTTTCCCATTTCTTCTGCTTCGCGAAAGCGATCCATTTACTGCTCTCTCACGTTCTCAATGCCAGCTGAATGTTCTCGAATACATTGGTTTTATTAGATTCATAATCAATTTTGACTCGCTAAAGCTCTAGAACATGAAAAAAGAGGGAGAGATTGAGAATAACTACAACTGAAGAGAAGCAAATATTACACGTCGGAATGGAATTGTTGTGGGCGGAGAGCGAAAAACGAAGGGAACGATGAGGTTGAGGGACTGGAGGCACGCGCGCAAATTTATCGAGGGGAACAAAACAACAACCTTGGAACGGGGGAGAGAGAAGGGGTTTAAAGCTTCAGAAATGCGAGAGGGGATCACATCATCAGATGGGAGTTCCGAACGTCGTAGTAGCCTCGGGACGCGTCTCTCTTCAATCCGCCGCTGCCTCGAGAAGAAGGCGTCGTGTTCGAGAGATGGATCTGAAACAGGAAGCAGGTCAGGAAGTATTCCAGTCACACTCACAGATGGGTCGATATAAAACGGCCGGAAGTAGTGCGTCCGTTTCCGATCGTACAGAGTGCGGAACTTTGTGCAGTTCAGGTAGACCAGAATGAATATTGCGATCGCGAGCACGACGAGAATCGAGATCTTGGCGATGGTCATGACGGTGCTCCAGTAAGTGTCCGTACCCGAGTACAAGAGTGGCAATTTGTTGGTGAATCTGACTGGCGAGAGCTGGATCACTTCGGCGATCTGCTCGTTTCTCTCGAATCGACTCACGTCGTCCCAATTGTAGTTGTGAGGGCTCTGAACACGATTTGGACATGGGAACGGTTCGGATGCGAGACTCACTCTTATCTGCGAGGAGTTGAAGACACAGAACCTCATGCCGTAGGTCGTGTTCATGTCGATTGTCTGATTCACGTGGAATATGAATGGCTCCGAAGAAAAGACGGAAGACTTGAGGACAGTCTGAAAATGCGCGTTTTTATGGATCTCTTCTAGTACGACGAGCCTGAATGAGCACAACAATTTTGCTGCGATGAGTATCGTCGAACTCGATCCTCGTCTCATTGCTCCCGTGATCCGGATCGACCTGCACTTTGCCGAACTCGACGAACAACTTGTCCACGTTCTCCGCGTTCTCGATGTGAAACAGCGCGTCGCTCCTCCGAACCATGATGTTTCCACTTTCCGAATCCCACGTCGCATTGATCTCCTTCCTCGGAAAACAGATGGTGTGCAGCATTGTCTCGCGACTCGCGCAGACTCCGTTGATGAGACGCGCGTGGGTGGCCGCCGGACAGACGCATCTGGAAGGAGCTCGTTCTGTGATCTGTGAGACACACAAACTCAC
The DNA here is from genome assembly GCA_963966605.1 of Caenorhabditis sulstoni. Lineage (NCBI taxonomy): Eukaryota > Metazoa > Nematoda > Chromadorea > Rhabditida > Rhabditidae > Caenorhabditis > Caenorhabditis sulstoni. The sequence goes on from OZ016479.1 coordinate 9,093,494, forward strand.
GTTTTCCTCGTCTCGCAGCCGAATTCGCAGACGACTCCCGCACTCGTCAGACACTTTTTCGCCTTCTCGTGATGCCTGACTTCGCTCGAATTCCCGACCAGACTAGTCAGCTGCAACACAGATTGGATTAAAAGAGAGACAGAGGGGGCGACCCACCGAGTCCTGAAGCTGTTTGGCGGCTTCCTCGAGCCTCTGCTCAAGCTCCCGGTCGATTTGTTTCACGACGGAGCTGTCGACCTCGGGCTCTCCTCCATTCTGGCTGTTCACTGACTCTTGAATCGCTTTCTCCAGATTCTCTACCGACTTTTCGATCTCCTCGCCCAACAGCTTCCGGGCCGCTTCAGGACTAGGCGTCGTCGTCGAAGAAACAGTTTCCGATTCTTCTTCTTCGAGAGACGCGGTAGAAGAAGTGGAAAGATCGGAAGTAGCTGAAGCCGGTTTGAGTGTTGTAGACGGAGAAACGGAAGAAGCTGTGGAGGTGCTCGTGGACTCGGTTGGATATGAAGAAGAGGATGAAAAAGAAGTGGTAGTGGAGGGCAGAGGAGTAGTAGAGTGAGGAGGAGATGTGGAAGGGAGTGTGGACGTGGACGGCTCAACAGTAGTCGTGCCTTCGTGCGTCTTTTTGTTGATCTCCTCCGCTTTTGCCAATTCAATTGGCGAATCAGTGGAGTGTCTCTGAAAAGCGCATTCGGGAATCTTCAAAACATGAATAGGCGTACAGTTCCCGATTTCACTTTGAGATGAGCCTCGTTCCGAATTCCGTTTCCAGAGACGGAGAGATCGGTTTCCATGCGATAGACAGTGGAAGTCTGCGACTTGGGAGCGTGCGTCGTGGCCGCTTGGATCGGATTCTGCTTCTTCGGCACCTCGCCTTTCCAATCCTTCTCGCTCACAGACGATCCGAGAATCGGTCCGCATTCTCCGCATCTCGAAGAGACGACTTTCTCTGAAAAGACGATTTCAGAGCTTGGAAGAGAGAGGGCCCGGTTTCTTACGTGAGGATTTACAGCTGGAGCACTGGAACGGAATCACTTGAATCACTCCGAACTTTGGCCGCTTTCGTTTCTTCGAGAGGATCGCGCAGACCTAGAAAGTAAAATGATACTGGGATCGAGTGGTTCGTGACTCACTTGGACCCCAAAATCCTCGTCTTCGGGAACATCAAGGCTGAAACTTGAGAGACTTCCGTCCACGCGAACTTCTCTCTTCGCTGCCAACTGCCACGTCACGAAAGGAGCCACTCCTTTCGATTCGGCAGGACCGTATCTGACGTGGTAGTAGAGAGGCGGTCTCGCGGGCACTTGCCAACTGATCTTCGCTTTTCCGTGCTCACCCGATACACTTACTGATTCGAAGCATACTGGATTCGCTTCTGAAATGGGAATCGAAGCTGCTCGAATCATTCATAAGATAGAAACTAGATCAACGGTTATCAAACGATTCCCCGGACAGTTCAGATGTTGCGACGAACCCGTCGCATGAGGAAGACGTCTCACCTTTGCTGCAAATCTCCAAATCGGGGTTCTTGGAACAGTCGATCTCGATATTCTTCTGAATGTTGAACGGCTCGAGCCGAACGCATCTCGGCAGCATGCGCACTTCGACCCACATCCGACACCTGGCTTCCAGCACAGAAGGAGGCAGCCAAACCGCCAATCGGCCGCCTCCCTTCACGATTTCGATACGCGGAGTGGGGATCTCGCCTTCGGGAGTGCTGCACTGGATCGGATACAGAGCGGGCGACTCGTAACTGTAGATGTCGCCGTCGATGTATCCGGATGGAAGACTCCACTTCACGTAGAGTTTCAGATCTTCCGAAGAGTTGCTGAACGTGACTCGGGGCATCTCGATGGTGATCTGAAACGGAAGATCTGAAATGGAAAGGCAATGAGTGATTACCTGCTGTTGAGTGAGAATGAATGGAGGCAATTGGACGGGAATCGGCTGGGGACGGATGATTTCGAAGACGTCCGAGGGGTTCGAACTACGCACGACGATTAGGACACGGAATTGGTAGTCGCGGCACGGATCGAGAATGCTGAACACGGCTTCCGGTTTCGGAGAGGCACCCTGCAGAAGTGATTCATAATTGAGAGGAAACTAATCAGAAGAAACACTCGAGAGATCATTATGCCGGACAGGGTCACTTCTTACCGCGAAATTCCAAGTGTCTGGTTCGGTGGAGATGGTGGAGTACTCGAAGATGTAGGCGAACGCGGCCGGCTGCGGCTCGATCGAGACTCGGATCATGTGCGCATCCACGTATTCCGACTTGGACTTCGGGATCTGAGGGGCGACTCCGGCTGAAAACGAAGGCTGGAAGAGGGGGGTCGTGGGGTGTGAGGTACCAGTCTGGAGGGCCGCATCGAATCGATTACAGTTCCTCGTTTCTTTGGTCACCGGACAGTTGCAGATGGAAGCAGTCGGCTGAAAACGATCCTCTCTCTCCTCCGTTCTCTTTTCGCCGTTTCAATTACGCGACGGGAAGTTCGCTCTCACTTTCTCCCCATTCCCTTACTCTTCTAATCGGCACTGAGTCTTCCTTCTTCCCGCAACAAATTCCCGATGAGGGCTAAAGTGGAAAGGGAGAAAAAAAAACACTTTGAGGATGAGCGACAGATGACCCGCGCGATAATTTGACCTCCTATCCATTCCACTAAAGAGGGCAAAACGAGAAGTGACATTCGGATTGAATCGTTTGTTTTTGGAAGAGGGGAAAGAAGTTCTAGCATACTTACGGGAGTAGTTTGTTTGGGGATACTCACCGTTCCAGATTGCATGCAAAGTGCGAAGCATTCCAGAGAACACTTGGACCTCGAGTGCGGTTCGGCGGACGAAAACGGAAGGAGAAGAACGGAGACGAGGAGTATGATGATGCGAATGGATTCGCCTTCCGAGTCTATTCCCATTTCTGAAAAGAGGATGACGGCTTCAGAAACAGACGAGAGACGAGAAAAATCCGATCGACGGATCCGGCAGACACTGTACAGAAGGCGCGAGGAGTCGGAAGTATCGAGAGAGAGAGAGAGAGAGGTATCTCTCTAGAATCGTGAAAATCTAGAAAAAGCTACGAAATGCGCGACGACGAAGTGAACGATTGGGGATCAAAAGCAGCAGCAGCTATACAGCCAACACACGCAAAACTACCACTTTTGGGAGAGACCGGTCAAGCGAAGAGAAGACGAAGACGTCGAAAAGTAAATGTTATGGTTGTTTGGGAAGGAGGGAGAGATCGAGATTTGAATATATTCGAGGCGGCAATACGGAGGAGGACGAGGGAATCGACGAGGTGAAATCGGGACAGTTTTGACAGTAAAAGTCGGGGGAGGGACGCACTTCTTCTTGGCGCATTTTGTCGTGCGGAGGAGGAGACGTCCTAAATTCGAAACGATTAATTGCTGCTTACGTCTTCGCCCGCCTACTCCTTCACTTCCACTTCTTCAAAGTGAATTCTTTCATATTTTTATGTCGCCGTCCCGAACACAAATAACGGCGGTGGTGTAAGAGAAGTGAAGTGGCAACGGAAGATGGATCGGATTCGACTTTCACGGACTGGGGGGCAACAAGTGGGTTGAGTGAGCGAGACAGATGACCGGCACCGCATGGGCGGGCCCCTTTGGGTCGCCTTTTGTGTGTCATGCTTCTCCCAGATTACTATCCTCTCCCGCAATATGCTTCCGATTGCCGTTCAGATTATGAATTATGTACGGAAAAGAGGAAGGAGGCAAGCATCTTCATGCTCTATTTCCTACCGTATTCTTCTTCCAAATCGAAATCACAGATTAGTTTCGATTCGTTTTGTAGTGTGATGGGCGGAGCCAGTGTTCTGTACCACCGAGTTCGTGTCACGGACCAGGATGGAATGTTTTGATGAATCCTAGCGTAACCGATTCATGATTCACTTCAAGAGCGGCATTGATCACTGTGATACACTGCACATCTAGAGTTGATCAACTCTTCGAAGAACAAATCAGATAGATAGATAGACAGCGTTTCTCAACTCTATGCTGAACTATATATTGCTGGTGCTATCGGAAACTGTTTCAAAAAGACACTTTATTGGGGAACATTGTGTTTTTGTGAACGAGGACCATTGGATGGTTTTCGAGTTTTCTCACTCAATACAAGAAAATACATACAAGCACGACTTTCTCGAAGAGTTTTAAAGTTTTTTTCTTCTCAGCTCTTTCGGTTTCCTTCTCCGTTCTTTTCGTACATTCCTGGCGAAATTTGGACTTTCTCATTCAAATTCGGTCTGAATATTCATTTTCTTCTTCCCAACCCTCTCAAAAGCCCTCTTCAATTTCTCTTTTTTTCAATTAAAGTGACGTCTCGAGCTCTCTCGGTCCGTAATGCGAGCGAAAAAACGAGAGGAAGAGAGACGAAACGGGCGTCTCTCTCCTCTCCTCTCTCCCAGTTTTCTTCCCTCCGACACTCCGCCGTCGCCCGTTGTTTATCTCTCTCTTTTATTTCTCTTCAATTTTTACTCCCAGTTCACATCGATTCTCTTTTGTTTTGCAGAATGGAATTATCGGAACTGATCGAAGTCACACGGGTTCGTGATGCATTTATGCGAAAAGGGCCTCGACCCTCTCAGATAGGAGATATTTGTATTTTCGGTGAGTGTCCGTCGCACAATTCCCCGGGGAGTGCCATGTGTTTTCCTTTTTTCCCAGGTCACCATCTCATCTTTGCTCCTACGATTTCGAACAACAAAGAAACTGCGTCTGACAACTCGGAAGAGTTCTGGCTCTTGCACAAGGCCGTTGACCGAGTGCTCTGCGAGCCCATCGTCAAGGACAATCCACAGAGAGGAGGCCTTCTCGCTCTCAAATGCAAAAACTTTCTCATCATCATCTTTGAAATCGGCGATCTCGAGATCTGCAGAGCCACTGCGAGAACGATCGAAGCTCTCTCGAACATCAACGGGTTCGTGCACGATTACGCGTTCTTCTACAACTCTCCGTTCACGATTCTCGACGACGGATGGTCCGCTTTCGATCCGGAACAGGAGTTCGCGAGGCTGATGACGGCGACGGATGCGTTTCGCATTTCGAGCGTCAACGAGAACTTCGCTGTGTCATCGTCGTATCCTGAAAAAGTTATCGTCCCGAAAGGGATTGGAGATGACTACTTGAAGATTTCGGCGACTTTCCGAGAAGGCGGCAGGTTCCCGGTTCTCAGTTATTTCCACAAAGACACTCGGTCTCCCATTGTCCGATGCTCACAGCCATTGATCGGACCGACGAATCGAAGATGCAGGGAAGACGAGACAATTCTGAACTCGATGATCACTATCAACAGGGGATATATCATCGACACTCGCTCCAAATCGTCAGCGACAGCTGCGAAAGCAAAGGGCGGAGGTGCCGAGCCGCAGGGAAACTACCGGCAGTGGAGATACATTCAGTGCCCGATCCCGAGACAGAGAGAGATCCACGACTCGCTGACACGGATGGTCGACGTGTGTTCCGAACGTAAAGTGACTTCGGACCGGTGGGTCAGTCGAGTCGGGCAGGCCGGATGGCTCGGGACTGTGGCGGCCTCGTTAGAAGCAGCCGCCAACGTGGCACAGTGCATCTACAGTGAGGGATTCAAAGAGGTTCCTGTGGTTATCCACGGCGGAGATGGGTTGGATTCCACTCTGATTGCCTCTTCGCTTGCTCAGATTCTTTTGGATGCCGATGCGAGAACCATTCGAGGGTAAATATTCGTAATATGAGAAAAACAAAAGTGGAGAACACATTCATTTCAGATTCGAATCGGTGATTGAAAGGGAATGGATCTGTGGCGGTCACCCTTTCAGTCTCCGAAACAATCACTCCGCCTATGCAGAAGGGACGATCACTGGTCCCTTCGAAAGCCCCGTTTTCCTCGTCTTCCTCGACGCTGTTCATCAAATGATCGCCCAATACCCGATGTCCTTCGAGTTTGACGAGCACTTCCTGATCTTCCTCTTCGAGCACTCTTACGCCTCGGAGTTCGGTTCCTTTCTCGGAAACTCCGAAAAAGAGAAACGAGACAATGGAATCCGGAAGAAGACGGTCTCTCTCTGGTCGCACGTCCACCATCCGGAGAACATGAAGCAGTTCGTGAACGCATGCTACGATCCGACAGCTGGAGTCATCTGGCCTTCAGTTGCCCCTCAATCCATTGTCAGTCCTGTCACCCTCTGTTTTTTTTGGAAGTTTGATGCTTTCAGAAAATCTGGGAACGTCTCTTCTTCCGTTGGCAACGTCCGGAAAACAGTTGGTCGACTCCGGAGACAGAAACGATTCAGAGTCTGGCGGATCACTGGAAGCTTCGCGAGAAGGAACTGACTGCGAAGGCGTCCTCGCTCCGTCGCAGTGTCATCGAACTCTCGAAGGAACTCCGTGTCTCTTCCCCCCTTTAACCCGCTCCTTCTCACCATTTTTTAAGCCGAGATCTCTTATCGCTTACTCGCTTTCTGTGTTCATAATCGACTTCTTATTGCTTGCAAACTCATTCATTGTCAAAAGAAATTTTATGTACAGATCAATCTGATAAATTAGTCGTCTTTCGTCGCCGTCCACAACGGATTCCGGGAGCGGGCGATCCATTCCTTCTCCTTCTCCAGATCCTCTTCGAAACCACTGCCCCATTTGAACTCCTTCATCCGCAATTTCTCCTTCATATTTCGGCACAGCTCGGAAGTTCGGGTGGTCGTCTCGCAGTGCGGATCATTTTCCAAAGGCATTCCTGACTTGACTCGTCTGGGGATCATCCTCGGCACGATGTTCACATACTCGGACGTTTCCGCCCGATCCAGACTCCACACTCGGACCGTCGAATCGTCCCCACAGCTGACAATCATCGTCGGATCTTTCGGATTCCACGTCACCGCGTTCACATGGCCGCGGTGTCCGACCAAGATGTACTTCGGATGGCCTTCGCTGACACTCCACAGCACAACTCGACCGTCTTTCTTCGGCTTCTGGTTATGGAATTTGAAGAACTTTTCGTTCTCTTCTGAAATTATTGGTTTCTGAGCGTTGAACTTGAACTTCCGAAGAACTCACTTCCGATTGTTCCGGTGGCGATGAAGTTTTGATGAACTCCTCCGAACGTCGAATGGATCGAGTATCTCACGAATTCTTCTTTCTGGCACGCTCCCGAGAAGACACGGACCAAAGTGTGGGATCGGATGTCCCAGAGGTGGAGGTTCACTTCCGTCGTCGTCAGGATGAGTCGTTCCGACGGATGAACCACCATGCTCATGATGGTCTTGTCCTCTTGACAAATCGTCTGACCGCCCATTTCCCCTCCCAAGCGGTACATCCTCACTCTATTGTGCGTGTCCACTGTCAGGAATCGCTCGCCGTCCTTCATTCCGTAGATGCATCGCACTCGGAATCCACTGACCTGCTTGATCGGGAGAGCGTCTTCACGGCCTAGCAGATTGAATACTTTCAGTGCACCGAGCTCATTTCCAGCAACGATATAGTGAGAGACGGGGGAATAGAGGAACGAGCAGCACGTGAATATCGATCCGACCTCGATGATGTCATCGTGTCCGCCGTGCACCCGGAGGGTACGGTAGACGCGTCGAGTCTTCACGTCGAAGATAGTCAGCTGAAAACCGTAATTGTAAAGTATAGGCGGACACCCCAGGCAATGGCCATACACGTTGTGAGTGAAGACTACTGCCACTGAAACTCACATTGTTCTTGTTAGAAACTCCTCCGCAAACAGCCAGGTACTTGCTCTTCGGACAGAATTCCATGTATCCGACATCTCCCTCGACTGTCGCCGCGAAGTCTCCGATTCTGTGAAGGCGTCCTTTGGTCGCCCTGTACAGGGTGATGTTGTTGCTCTTCCCGCCACTCGCCATCAGTTTGCCGCAACGCGAGAACTTCACGACGTAGACAGGATGCATGTGATGCTCGAGAACCTGCACGGACTTCCAAGGACGACACTTGTGGCCTGTCTCCTCCTCGTCACGCAGCAGCTTCAGTGACTTCTCATCGACTCCCGGACCGTGCATCTTCTGGAGCAACGTCTTAAGACGATTCTGAGGGAGAATGAAGTCGTGGGGAAGGAGTCCTTCGAGGAACGCCAACTGAGAATCTCTCGAGTCAGCAGCCCTGTAATCAGTCTCTAAGATTCTGAAATGGGTTCGGTGATTTACTCGACGTTTGTGTATCTGCTTCCTCCAAGAAGCACGTCCCTCATGAAACTATTGAAGAAGTCCTGATTCTTCTGCGAGTCGTTAATCACGTCTTCCGACATTGACTGCATCGTGAACAAAGCGTCAAAGTACTGGAATCATTCCGTTCTCGCCTCTGTTTTTTCGAATTTCAACTTACTCTTCCTTTGCGAACGAAATCGGCCAGTTTGAAGCACTGCACAATATAACTGGCGTTCTCCGAGACTTCCGGAGGAAGATCCCGCGAGTCCTTCAGAATGTTGCACGCCGCATCGTAATTGCCCTTCAGGATGCTGTGTCGGATTCGTGCGCCGGCACTCGTTTCAATCGTGACACCGGTCTCTTCCACCAGTGCTTCCACGGATCCTCTGTGATTGAATTTCTCAATGAATATCTTGGATTTCAAATTCTCACTGAAGGCCGATGGTGTCGAGGTACTGGGCAATGATTCGAATCGTCGCTTTGTCGTACCCTCCGAGATTCAGCTCGGTATTCTTTGCGGATTCTCCCTCGCCATCGGCTTGGGAGTTCGGAGACAGCTGCTGAAACAGAGAGGAATTCAGAAGAAAAAGAAGGTGAATACCGCGTGACTTTGAAGACGTTCCGCGACTGACATCACCCCGGCTCGGCCCTTTTTGCCTTTCCGAGCCGCGTCGTCGATCGGCTCGTCAACAGTCATTCTGAAATTGAGCCCTTATCACATCAAGTTCGCCCTACTTCTAATCTTCGAACCTCGGTCGTTTGGCCGGAGTTGCGGCTGGCTCCTCCGCCTCTACGTGTTCGCTTGTTCGAACCACTTTGAGTTGTTTCAAGTTTCAGATGGTCAAAAAACTAAAGAAGATTTCTAAACGGTGGAAAATATATCAGTCGAAAGATAGCATCGAAAGCGTACGTCTTTCCTTCTCCTCAGCTGACTGGGCGGCGAGCGAGGAGACGGAGAGAGTGGAGAGGAAATAGCAGCGGAAACGAAGAGACGGCAGAAGGTCGATGGAGAGAGTGCCGACGAGGGAATCGATCCAATGAAGGGGCAGGAGGAGACACGAAACCGCGATAAGGCGCTCGGAAAGACCCTCGCCTGAAAAGTGTGATTGCCGAAAATCGACCGAATTTCCACATCCATAGGAAGAGGGAGCCTTGAAAAAAGTCTGAAAATCATATGCAGGAAAATTCCAACTCTTTTGTTTTTTTCAGGTACCCATTACTCGGATTATTTTTCAACTTTTCACATCAGAACGAACATCCCAACGGAGAAGTTTCTTACAGATATTTAGTTATTCGAACGATTCACCGAATTCGTGTCAATCCGGCCAATTGGCGCCACGGCGTTCTTTTTACTACCTGAAAGAGTGAAAGCTCGGCCGCGACCCCGGCGCTCGCTAGGCCACGACGATTTTTCGGCAGTTTTTCGAGGATTTCTCGAGTTAGAAGTCGAAAATCAAAAATTTGGTACTATAACTTCTGGAGACGAATTAGACATATCGATTAAAAAAAAGAGCGTCCAAAAAGATTGTGTTTTCGCGGAGGAGATAGGTTTTGAAAATGCGTGGCCGAACGGATTTTTCTCTTCCATTTGCTACTTTTTGAAACTCAAATGAGATTTTCTCGGCTCATAGGTCGAAAATCAAAAATTTGGTACTATAACTTCTGGAGACGAATTAGACGAATCGATTAAAAAAAAGAGCGTGAAAAAAGGTTGAGTTTTCACGGAGGAGATAGGTTTTGCAGCAAGGGCATTCGTTTTTCACAAGGGCGGCCGCCATATTTCGCATAGTACTTCAAGAAGCAGGACTTTTGCTGCATTTTGTGACTGAATTGACAAATAGAATTGCTGTTTCTGACTTCATTTCGTTTTAATTGTATTCTGCAGCCAAAAATTTCAAAAATCGGTTTTTTTTGGTATTTCTCCCCACAAGTAGAAAACCCGGTTAGTTTTAGGTAAATATGAATATTATTCGTGTTTTCTTTGCTTTCAGATTAGAATTGATGTTAATTCTCTGAAATTGTTGCTCTTTCTAGTCGTTTTAGTCAACTTATTAACCGCGTGCGGCAGACTTGCGAAACTCCGCGCCGCACTTTGCAATGTCTGATTGGCTGGCCACGCCCCCACCACGCGCGCTGATTGGTGGCCGCACTTTCTCTTCTTTTCCCACTGCGCGTCGCGAAAAAAACACCGTGGGCGCCAATTTCGTTTTTTTTTCGCTAAAAAGAGGGCAAAGAATATCACGCGCCGTTATTTCGGAGTGTCGTTTGCGCGCGCCAAATTTGAATTCGACGCGTTACGACACATTCTGAATGATCTCATCTGTTTTTGTTTCGGGTGCATGTTATTTTATGACGTCATTTGAACTTCAAATAGTTCAGCTCGCAATAGTCTTCTCAGACCGTCGTTTCCCTTTTTCTCCTCTGTTTTCTCGAATAACAGTGCTAAAATCAAATGTTTTCCGTTTTCAGACGAAATGGCATCTGCTCAAGTAATGAATCAAAGCTCTCCAGCAGATCGGCCAATGAGCGTCGTTGCTCAGGCAGGATATCACGAGGTGCAGGTGCTGGGAGAAGGAGCTTTCGGCAACGTGCACCTCGTCGTGAACCAGAAGAATCCGAGCGTTGCACTGGCAATGAAAAAAATAAATGTCGAAGACGGAAACCGCGATAAGCTCAATACTATCCGCAAGGAGTACCTAATCCAGAAGAGGATTTCGACTGTCGGACACAACAACGTCATCAGAATGATCGGCATGAAGACTGATCCCGTCTTCTACTACCTATTCCTCGAGTACGCCGACGGCGGCGAGTTGTTCGACAAGATCGAGCCAGACGTCGGCATGCCGCAGGCCATCGCGCAGTACTACTTCCGGCAGCTAATTGCCGGTCTTCAATTCATTCACGAAAACGACGTTGTCCATAGAGACATCAAGCCAGAAAATCTCCTCCTCACTACCTCCCGTAAGTTTGTAAATAGTTTCCAATAAAAATGCGAGTCATTCAGACGTCCTTAAAATTTCCGATTTTGGAATGGCGACCCTTTATAGACACGAAGGAGAAGAGCGACTCCTGGATTTGAGCTGTGGAACGATTCCGTACGCTGCCCCGGAAGTTTGCGCGGGAAAAAAGTACAGAGGACCGCCCATCGATATATGGTCGAGCGGAATCGTTCTCATTGCGATGTTGACAGGAGAACTTCCATGGGACAGAGCTTGCGAGTGAGTTTTCTGAGAATTTTTTTGTCAAAAAACGTGTTTTAGTGCCTCTACGAACTATCTCTGCTGGCTGGACAACTCGAATCTGGACGAGAACCCGTGGAAGAAGATCGAAGTCCGCGCTCTCTGTGAGTTCTCAGCCGTGTTCCGTTATGTTCTGAGTTATTTTGCTTCTTAGGCTTTCTCCGCAAACTTGTCACTGAGAACGTTGAGAAGCGTGCCACGATGGCCGACATCCATTCGGATCTCTGGTTCACACACAACTTCGGGCAACTCGACTCGGCCAAGGGTCGTCCTCTGAAGCGCCGTCGCTTTGACAACGATGAGAACTCCCTGTAAGAAGGATTCCTCTTCTTCACGGTGCACAACTTCCGATTTGCAGCTCTTCCACTCAACAAGCCGAGTACGCCTCCTCCGCAAAGCGTGCACACTTCGAGACGACTCCGAGCGAAAAGAGATGTCTCACGGAGCGACAGAATGCTTCCTTCTCGCAGCCGACAAAAACAGACGATCTTCTACTTACACAACACATCGATATGTCCCAGAGCAACACTGTAAGTCAAAAAAAGTTGTTCTTTCTCTACTCCAAGTTTACAGAATCTTCTTCAAAGAATGGTGTGCCGTATGACTCGCTTCTGTGTGAACGTGGACATCGAAACGGCCACTGAGAAGATCTCAGCTGCTTCTGACCACTGTGGTTATGAATTCAAAAACCTCACTAACCTTTCATATCTGGTAACGTGCTGCGACGTTTCGATGATGGTGAACTTGTACACGATGGGCGACACTCTGGAAGCGCCACGTGTCATGGTCGACTTCAGAAGATCGCGCGGCGACGGAATCCAGTTCAAGAAAATGTTTCTCGGTATGCGCGACAAAATGCACGAGGTGATATGCCGCGACGGAAACAACTGGCTCGCCGACTTTGGATTCACCCCTCAGAGCCCGACGTTCGTGAAGAACGACGCCACTCACACGACTTCGATGCGAAACCTCGAAATCTAAAAGTTCTGCATTTGTAATATAACTCTTTTCTGCCTGTAATTCGGCTATTTTTATTCTCTTGGGTCGAAGCTCACTCTCCTTGCTTATTTCGGATAAATTGTCTTTCTCCGATCTGTCCACTCAGGCATGTCACAAAGAATTCAACCTGCAGTTTGTCACGTCTCCTCCGAGTCTGCCGCCTGAAAACTCCAATCCAAACTCGGGAATTCATTCTCATTTCAGCTGCTTTCTTCTGACTTTCCACACTCTAAACCATGGTTTCTGCCGACCGAAAATCTAATTATTTTCTGAGTCGCAAACATTTTCGCGAGTGATTTCCGATCCAGAATGGCCTCTTCGGACCGTCTTCGAGATTACTTCGCGACCAACTACTCGAGATGCTCCGGATCGGAGAGTTTTCTGTCTTCGTGGCAGACGCTCGCCCTCACTTCCCACTCTCTCAGCGTCTTTTTGCTCCCTTTCCATGCCCTCGGCGCCTATTGCATCCTGTTCAAAACGCCCGTTTACATGACTTTCTATCGATGGCCCCTTTTCAATTTGCACTTCTGGTGAGTCATCTTCTGAATACGACGTCTTCTGAATTCTCCGTTCAGGTCGTGCTTCGTCGACATCCTCATCAGCGCTCTCATCACTCCGTACTTTATCTTTCCTGCCGTCGCCGGATTTCCAGTCGGCGTTCTCCGGGTCTTCGAAGTTCCTGTTTCCGTCCAGATTTGGCTCGGAATCGTTTCCATTTTTTGTAATCTGCAAGCACACACTCATTCTTCACAAATCCATTTTCCTTTCAGTCATGATAATGGCGATGACGATCCTCTTCGAAAACCGCCACAATTCGATTCCCTCGAATCGTCTGCGAATAACCCGGAAGGCCACTAAAACCGTCTACTACCTGCTCCGAATCGTCGCGCTTCTCGTCTTCTCGTTCGCCATCTTCCTCTTCGTACCCGAAGATCAAGAGGCCGCCCGACTCGAGATCCTCCGATCGATTCCCTGCCCGACTCGCGAGTTCTTCGAGTCGCCCGTGTTCGTCTTATGCATCCACGAACCCTATATCAACTTCCTCGCGGCGCTCACAGCTCTTGGCGTGCTCGCCGAGATGCTCCAGATGCTCTTCTTCATCGTCTGCTGTCTCTATTACTTGTTCTTCAGTCTCAACGGATTCACTTCGAAGAAGACCCGCAAACTGCAGATCGCGTACTTCGGCAGCATCCTCATGCAGGTCTCCATCCCCATTCTCTTCCTGCTCCCTTCGTTCGTTTTCCTCGTCTTCTCGGTCGTCTTCAAGTATTACAACCAAGGCAAGTCTTCCTAACTCTTCCTCGTCACTCCCACCTCTTTTCAGGCCTCACAAACTTCTCGGTCCTCTACGCCTCCGTGCACGGCTTCCTGTCGACTCTGGTCGTCCTGCTCATCCACAAGCCCTACCGCTCCTTCATCCGAACCTTCTTCGGGAAGCCTTCCTCGGCAGTCGGAGTGCAGAGGAAGAGCGGCGATACGAGGAGGATGAGCGTGTTCCCGACTCATGTCACCAGTTAGATGAGCAGAGAGATAAAAGCAAACTTTCGAACAACCGTCTTTCAGTAAAACAAGTTCATTGTCTCAGAAAGTCTTAAAACTAGCGCGGAAAGGACCAGACTGTTCACACTTCCATACATTCAGATTATCCGAATACTTTCTGTCTGGACTCAGTCGCCTCGTTTCAACGGACCTCCTCTCTTTCGATTGGACCTCACGGAGACAATCAAGAAGAATCGTTGAGGCGGGGAAGCTCCGCCCATGATGTTTCCTGTCTCTCCTACCAGTTTCTGGATCTCAAATCTGTCTTCAAAACTTCTACCCTTCCGACTCACAGGATCATACATAATCATACGAAAAACTTCTTATTATCAGAATGAAAACCAAAAGTGTCGTGCAAATATACGGCTAGAGAAGGTATCACAGAAACGAGGCGAGGGAATGAAGGAAACTAAACGGAAGAGTCATCAATTGTGCTGCCAACTCATCCCTTGTGCTCAAATCGATGCAAAATCACGTCTCCGTGTACAGTGATCGCGTCCACGTCGATCGGATCGTCGCCTTCTCGATAGACGAACTTCACGAAAGGGGCTCCGTCCACGTCCACCTGAACAGAAGAAACGAATTCTTGCACATTTTCGGAGACCTACAGCAACGCTTTTCCCGTAGGCTGTGAAGACAACGTCGTGGGTGATTCCTTTGTGGAACGGAAAGTTTCCGAAATTCCGTTCTTCCGTCTGCCACTTCACTCCGTTTTTCGAGCTGTTTCTCACCACTGCTGCCTGTAACGGGAGCATTTTCTTCTGACGATATTCTGTTGTACCTTAATTTTTTGAGCTGCGTTCGGCATGTCGATACGGAAATGAAAAAGAAACTCATTTTTACTCATCAGATTGATGGTAAATCTCTCGGCAGAAAGGAACGGAGTGATGATGAAACTGACGGATTGCGGAGAGACAAATCCGGCGGAAGGGAGTGGAAGAGAGAACGGAATAGTCTGTAGCGACCGGATTGTGATGAGAAGGTTCAACAGCTTCTTACTGGCTTGTCGATTTTAGTTATCACTTCCGGCTTCGGTGTCGGAGCCACTAGGGTCGGGGTGCCGTCGGCTGTCAATCCGATCTGGAAACGAAAGAAGAAAACATAAAATTTATTATTTAATCATGAGAAAGCTTTGGCAGGAAAGGCTGTTATGCTTGGAAGAGTAGGAAAAAAGCGAGGGATGCAGAGGGGACGCGCGCGGAAGAAGATCACTCAATCGGGGAGCCTTCCTCCTAAAACACGTGGCTTCGAGGTAATCAGTGGGGGGTTCTTCGCTCTTACCGGTGGCTGGAATTCCACGTAGTCCACTCGGATGTTGCCTTTTATCGAGATCGTACGGATCTGGTCTACCGGTACTCGATGCGGGAAATCGCATACGTGCTTTCCACATGCAGAAATCTGGGGAAAGGAAAGGAATTCGAATACAAAGAAAGGAAAGATTCTAGTCAACCTTGAAGTATTTCTCGAGAACGAGGATTCGAATCTGGAAGGGCTCTCCCTCTTTGAATGGGTTATCGAAGCGTTCTTCGCTTCCCCATCGTCCCGCGACGAAAGTATTGATCACGAGTTTGTCGTCAGCCGGGCCGGAGAACCTGGAATACATTTCAGAACTTGTCATTTCCGAATGAAAACGGGAATGTCAATGAATGGATCAATTCTAAACGAGATTCGAAAGCCCCGAACTCACCACCCGGCTTTCGCGTCGAACCTCGGATTGAAGTGAAGCGCCTTGTTGTCCATGTGATCCCCGTCAATTAAGAGTCCGCAGCACAGATCAATGTCGAATCTGAAATAATACCCAAAGTTCTTATCAACTTCATCTCGTCGTAGTTCACTTTTTGCGATCCGACGCGAATCCGGGAAGTACCATTCCGCTGACCACGACGGCTCTTCCTGCGAAAAGACCGCCAACGATCGAGGAAACGAACGGAAGTTCCTGAAAACGAAGAAAGTCTTCCGAAGATTCGGTACGAGTTGGACTGTGTTCTTTCTGATCCAGTGCAATGGAGCATCCCAGATGTGAAAAGGGTAGAAACCTTCCGAATACATTGAATATTTCGAGAGCGACAATTCCGAATTCGTGTGAAAAAGGTCGTTGCCACTCTCTAACAACCGGTTAATCCGACCGTTTCGGCACGACAATTTCTCCTTTTCAACCCGTCAAATATGTTTTTTTCGCCGAAACCATGTGCAAACTATTTCATTCTGTTTGCAAACAGTTCTCGATTCTTCGTGACTCACCGGACTTCGGATCGTGCTTTCGCCGTCTTCTGAAGGAGCTGAAGGCGTAGACATGCTCTGCAAACGAATTCTGAGCTCAGTAGAATTTTGAAATTTAAAAGAAACGAGAATGAATCGATAAGAAACGATTGATTCAACAATAAATGAAGGCACTAAATATTCATTTTGATAAGGCACTAAATATTCATTCATTTTGAACGGAAAGAACGTATGCAAATATTTACATTAATATTATTATGAAAAATGAAATACAAAAGGGAATCTGTGAAAAATGAAAACGAAAAATGGACATTAAACCCGATGGAAATGGATAAAAAGTGATAAACATTGCGAAATGTCGTATGATTTCCAGTGGTTTCTCCTTTTTCCATCTCGCAAACAGAAACGAGGCGCAGAGAAGCGAGAACGAGAGGAGTGAGGAGGAGAACTCAGACGTAGGCCGGGTGCTTCATGACGATGTCTCGCACACGACTTTTGAGAAAGTTCTCATCTGGCGGGTTCGAGGCGAACACTTCTAGACGGGCTGCACTGTTCGCTGTCTCCGTCCACGTATGGTAGATCCGATGCAGGAGGTCCCGGATGCCCGTCGCATTCGGATCCGTGTTTAGAATGATCTTTATACCGGTGGCCGACTCGAGGAATGTCATCTTGTAAGCCGAAGTTCTGAAAAGATGTTCTGAAACCTGATCGATTCTCGAGAATTTCTTCAGAGAAGGGCATCTTCAGATTCTTTTAGAGCTCACTTGTAGTAGTTGACAGTTTGATTCGAGTCGTTGGTGGCAAGTCTGTCGACGAACGACTTCATCGAGAGCATCATTCCGAAGACGAGCTTGTACTCCTGGATTGGAGCGAGGCCCGATTGTTTGGTGCGGAACCACTCGTCGTAGAAGAGACACTGGCCTTCGCGGTCGAAAATGTACACGTTGTATATGGTCATTCTGAAGAGAATTCGTTGAATGAAGTGTTGCTCATCAAATCAACATCATTAGGGTTCTCTGCTACGAAAGAAATTTTCAAATGGATGGAAAACCATGAGGTTTAATGAAAAAAAACCATTTCTAGTTCAAAGTTTATTGGATGCCAAGACTAGGCGTAGGTTTTGTAAAGAGAAAAGTTAACCTTGATAGTACTAAATTATTCTGACAATAAATAGAAGATAAATATAGAACGGATTTCGGGAATAAAAATTAACACTGGAGTATATACTTGGGGAGGGGAAAAGTTTGGTGTTCCGAGATTTCTGGATTTGAGATTGGAAGTATGATAAGTGGCAATCGAATCAACGGATTTTTTTAATTCTATGAGGGGGTGAGATGAAGGACAATCAAAAATGAAACATGGGGAGGAAAGGTTCAAACTGGTGAGAAATTCAATGGGATCTTTGTGGGGGAGGGAGATAACTGAATAACAGTAGGCGCAAACTTGAGTATGTCAGATAATAAGAGATAAAATAGTGATCATACAAATACGAGGAGTGATGAAAATACAGTCAATAACAATGAGATCCTAGCCGAAATACATTGTAAATCTATCAGGGATCGAATCTTAATAATGTAAATAACGAACAACTAGAAATGTTGCTAGTTTCCGATGCCTGAAGAGCTCGATGGTCCGACCGAGGGTGATCTGCTGCCCGTTTCACCTGAATCCGCTTGTTCGGCTGCTTCGGCGCGACCTGTAAACGGCGGCTAATTCTGAGCTTCTTCTCCGGCTACATAGAATACTTTGAACTGGGTTGACACAACTAATAGAAAAAAAAAACGTTTCTTCAGAAGAAAATAACTGGTTACTCACGTTTGGTCTCGTTGAGAACTCGCCATCTCTTTTCGAGCTGCGCGAATTCTGCCTTGCAGCTATGGAACTCTTCTCGCAGTGCATTCGTCCGTTCCTCCAAGGCCAACCCGATATCCTTTTGGTTAATCCGCGCACGAACCACGTCAAACGTGTCCTGATCGGTAAGAATTTCGTGATAGTTGCGATGAAGGCCCCGTTCCTCGAGTTGTCTCGCCAATCGGCATTTC
This sequence comes from Caenorhabditis sulstoni, assembly GCA_963966605.1. NCBI lineage: Eukaryota > Metazoa > Nematoda > Chromadorea > Rhabditida > Rhabditidae > Caenorhabditis > Caenorhabditis sulstoni. Next base: position 9,111,682 of record OZ016479.1, read on the forward strand.
TGTGTCAGGAAATCGGATCGACCTGAGTGCGTCGGAACTTGATAATCGTCCATTTCCTTTTCGTCTCCGTTGTCCTCCTTCTTTTTTGTCACGCCTCTTGCTGGCTTTGTTGAGTAGGATCCTCCGAACCGACCTCCGCGCCGTCTTTTTCCTCCTCGGCCCGCACTCCCGCGTGGAGTCGGCGGCTTATCGAACTGTTCCTTATCCGTTTCCTCGTCCTTCTCTTCTGTAGTCATCGGAGTAGTACTTCCCGAGGGAGCCCTGCTATCCTGCGATTCTTTTTCACCGAACGTTTTTTTGTGCTGATCGAACGGATGCTGATCCTTTAGCCGTTTTTCAGTGTCGCATACATCTAGATCGTCGGTTTCAGTTGAAGTCCTTAGAGAGGACGATGATCCGGCTGCTCCATCCCTCGGTCTCCCAAGTGGAGATTTCTGCGGCTGCCGTGAAGCGGGTGGCGAGATAATAAGAGGACCAGAAGTAACAGCGGAAGGAGAAGCTGAAACTGTTTGATGAACCGGAAAAAAGACACGGAAAACATACGCTTCTGAAAAACTGGAGTTGATTTCTTCCCGAGGCCTTTGATTGGGAGTTCTATCGGGCCTGAGCTCTCAGTGGGCGGAGGTATTTCAAGAATGAGAGCTCCAGAAGAAAACTGATTCTGAACTCCTGCAGGAAGAGGTGTCCTCGAGGGACTTTTCGTCTCTTCGGTGCTACTGAATGTTCGCAATCTCTTCGCAGCCGGCTCCGCCAACACTTCTCCTCCCAATCTTTTCCGTTCTTCATCGCTCGCTTTGCCACCATCTTGTTGAGCTGGAGGTTTCGAAGTAAACGCGGAAGAAGGCGAAACGGTAGGAATAGAACAGGAAGAAGAGGGTTTGAATTCTTCTAGAATAAGTGGCCCGGAATGCACGATTGGAACGGGAGGAGAAAATGGTTTCGGAGGGGAAGCAGTTCGCACAGGAACAGAAGAAGGTGGCGATGTTGTCGACGGGATCGATTGAGAGCTGATTTGTGGCGTCAGAACGGGCACTGCAACAAGATACATTTTGACACGAGAACGAATCGATCAGTGTGTCTAAACTATCCCCTTCTCTCTAAACAAACAAGGGAAACCGTCAGAGGCCACCCGAATCAAAGGACGCTTCTCACTTACAGTTGCTGCAGCCACTACTGTTACTTCCCAGAGAAGGAACGCTTTGATTGTTCTGCAGAACTGGCGGTCGCGAGTTGGCTGCTGCAAGAGCCATCTCGGCAAGTTCAGGAGTTGATGGACCAGGCGGGTACTCGGGTTCGTCGGATTCTTCCTCGAGACCAGCGGAAGGAGAACGACGACCGCTGTGGACTGGCTGAACAGGTGCGGTCAGCACGGGAAGAAGCTGTCGAGGAGGGGGCTCGGAAGCGTGTTCATCTGGTTCTTCCACATGGTTCGATTCTTCTTTGTCTTCTTCTTCTTCGTTATCTTCTTCTAGTTCTTCTTCTTCACTTTCGCTACTACTTTTTTCCGATTCAGAATGACGTTGCACAGCGGACGTACTCGGCTGAGATTCTTCATCGTTCTCTTTTGCTTCATTTTTCTCCTTTCCATTCTTTTCTTCCTCTTTCCCTTCTTCTTCTTCCTCTTCTTCTTCATCAGACTCTTCTTTATGCTCTTCCTTCTCGTCCTCTTCGCTTTCTTCTTCCTCCTCATCTGATGCATCCGAAAACACAACACGTGGATCAGAGCTTCTTTTTCTTCTTCTCCCTTTTGGCGGGCTTATCATGGGAGGTGGAGACAAAAGAGCGTCCTGGGCCATCTTTAAGAACTGACTCGAACTGATGACTGTCGTCGTACGTTCTCCTTGATCAGTTCGTTCGATATACTCCTTATTCATGAAGACACCCTCCACGAGCGCCAATACTTCCGGAAGCAGCTCATCGCCACGTGGCAAGTGCCGGAAGCGCCTTCTTGCGGCTTCTTGATCTTCGACCGTTACCATCAGCTTTGGCAGCTTGACATACTCATCATACCGGACATTCCACCCAGTGTAGTGCGTCTTCGCTATCATCTTTTGATAAACGTCTTCCAAAAGCTCTTTAGTCTCGTCGGACAGTTGCCCGGGAGTGTGGTTACCGCTCTCACTGAGCATAACTTCCATTAGCTCATCAGTGAAGTCGTCGACGTCTTCGGAAGCAGTCGCCGGATACCATCGTTTGTCGAAGAAAGCGGCAATTTTCTGACCAGATCGAATACGACTCAACCTAAAAAATGGAATCGAAGGGAGAAGAACGTCGGAGAAGCTTACACATTGGCGTTCACGAATCCATTCCACAGGCCAACTTCAGCCTTCTTACTTTTTTTCACTGGTCGCGGAGCAGGAGTAACAGGGAGAGCATTCTTACGAGGTCGCCCTTTCTTTGGTGGAACCGATGCCGGCGTCTGATCATCCTTCCTATTCTTCTTCGCGTCCTTGACCATCACAGACGTCTTATTCTTTCGATCTCTGTGTTTGTTGACAACTGAGCCTCTTCTCTCACTTCCGTCGGTGCTCATCATCGAAGAAGTTGCATCTTCGTGGTCGTCCGACGACGAATTAAGAAGTCCCGAACGAGACTGCGAGACCGTCGAAGAGTCTCTTTCTTCTGTCGCCGCCCTCGACGAAGGTGCAGATCCAGCCCTTCTCCCCTTCTTGTTCCGGCCCATCGGACTTTCTCCGGGAGATGAAGGTTTCCTCTTTCTTCCTCGTCCCCTTCCTCCTCCTCGACCGCCTCTTCTCGACGGAGTTGCCGATAAGTTGCTGCTCGAAGTGCTCGGCTCGTCGGGACGTTGTTTTCTCCGGCGTGTCTCACTGTACTGCCCGGGGATGAAGTGCTTCCTTTCGGTCCTTGGTCCTAGCTTCTCTGCTTGTCCAAATTTCTGAGACATCGATAAATACCCCTCAAGGTACATCTTGAAGATTTCTTTCAGCTCGTCTTCTGCATCGACAGCTCGAGGAACCAGCTTCCGGCAGAAAACCGCCCAAGGATTCGAAGCGATCACCTTTTTCACCCCTCCCATTTTTCTCGCGAGCTGGGAAAAGTAATAGAGGTCAACATCGAATCCCTGAATCTTCGGCGTCGTGGTGATTCCCGAGTTTTTGGTTTCATGATATTGAAAAAGGTGTGCTACAAGAAGATCTCTGTCTTCTGCTGGAGCGTTCTTGATCGATGCGTCCGAATCATATTCCGAGTCATCTTCCACATCTCGCACTTCTTCAACGGCATCAGACTTCTTAACTGGATCCGTCGGAGAAGGAGCGATCGTTCGTTGTCCGGATTTTTTGTCGACAATCATATATTCAGTGGACGGTTTCTCCTTCCATCCGAGACGCGATCGGACGGACGACATCATGAGTCCCTTGCGAGACAAGTCGAAGGCGAAGGTGTTGGCGAGTATGAACTTCTTCCGAAGTTCTCTTGGTATGCCGAACAGTACTTGATCGAACTCATCTTCTTTGTAGCGGGGAACCCACTTGAACGGAACCAGATCTTCTTCCCAGATTTGAACCAGGTTGTTGTTGTTCGCAGTTCCCATGAGACGAACTGTCCGAAGACGATGCTGGCCTCCATGCGAAGAATAGAAAACGTGCGGGAAGACGACTGCCGGAAACCACTGATTTTCAAGAAAGAACGAGTGGAGATACGGCGAATGGATGTCTGCTCGCGAGATAGCGTAGCGTTCCGCAAACGTCTTCTGAAAACAGAACATTTTCGATTTCTATCTGGCGCTATGTAATCCTCACCTTCTCTGCTCCATCAGTTTGTTGCAAAAAACTTCTTGAGTGATTGTAGTTCATGAAGACGGCGACTACCTGAATGCCGTGACGCACCCTTTCAAAACCGCCGAGCCACTGTTCGACGCGACGACGTCTCCGAGGCGTTTTCATGAGCTCTTTCACTCGGAAAACCTTCCGAATGAACTTGTTCGACATTCGGCGCCATTGCTTCACGTACCGAGCAGTCATGCTCAGCTTTGCCTCTTCGCAGAAAATTTTCCATCGCTTATATAGGAGGTGACTACGGACATGGATCTTGTCGGGAAGGTAGACGAACTTCCTCTTCTTTTTCTTCTTTCGTCTCGAGTTGATCTCGTCGTTCTTCAATTTTCTTTTCAGCTCGTTGAGCCGCATGTCGAGCCGTGGTGAGTGGCGATACAGTATTTTCTTGAACAGCTTCTTTCTCATCTTCATCAACCGAACCGACAGCGGACTCAGCTTCTCCGCTTGTTTTTTCTTGTTCAACAGATCCCGATTCTCGGCGCGTCTCTTCTTCTCAGCCTCTTTTTTTATCATCTTCTCTCGCCGCTTCTTTTGCCTTTCTTGCTCCTTTTCCTTTTCCCTCAACAGTTTTTTTCGATCCTTTTCACGTTGTTGTTTCTTCTCTTTCGAGTTTTGTGTTTGGTTCCGATCAGAAGGCGCTCCATTTCGAAACATGGAAGCATCTCGTTTTAGCAGATTGGAAGAAGGCCCTGCTTCGTCGTCTACATCGGAATCGACCGCATAACTCGATCCTCCGGCCTTCTCTTTGTTATCATCTTTCTTCTTCCGCCTGTCCTTCGCCTTCTCTTTCTCCTCACTCGAATCAGCCGCCGACTCGTCGCTCTGAGTCCCGCCTTTGTGCCCCCGATCTCCTGTCGCCACTGTCGCGAAGTTGGCCGCTCGTCTCACCGGTCGCCCTCTCTCGTCATCTTCATCTTCTTCCATTCCGTCTGTTTGGTTACCGTTTCGACTGTTCGACACATTCGAATTGTTCAAAGAGTTTCGGCTGAAACTTATGTTGTTTTTTGGTGTGTTGGCATACATTCCCCTACATTTTCTGTGCTCCCCGTTTAGCGGCGCCTCTCATCGAGAGTGGGGAAATTTTATTCGCGTGGCTTTCGGGGTTCGTGAGGGGCATCTTATCGAGGGTGACGTCTCCGGCAAAGTGTTTTCTGCTCTTCAAAACCATCTGACTTCTCCGGAGCTTCGCTTCGTCCCCGTCGTTGAAGACTGTAATTGAGAGATTTAGCATCGGTTCGAAGTTAATTTCTTCTCTTTCGACGTACCGACGTCGTATCTGCTCATGTCTTTGATTAACGTGATTTGACCGCGGGTTGATTTCCGTGAATTGGGTCGTTGCACGTTTACGTACTGAAAAGCAATTCATTTGTCTAGTATATTCTGAAGATTATCTGTTCAAACCTCATTTAACTCGATTTTAGCATTTTCGAGCTGGGTGTGGGTATAGTAGCCAAATTCATTTTGACTGAAAGTAACCTGAAAATCTCCTAGTTTTTCTTCAATTCTTTTTTGTGATTCTCGCACCTTCACTTTGAGCTCCTTATGAATCGCTACAACTCTCGCCTCGCAGAAGGCACCTTTGAATTTGGCACTGACCTCAGTGCCGACTGGTAGAGTCGTTGGGGTGTCCGACTGCAAAACAACTGAAAGTTATCGAGAAAAGAAAACTTTGAAATGTCACCATGTTAAAGAGTTTCAGTAATTGTCACTTTCTTTCGATTTTCGAACAATTTTTTCGGCCAGCGATCGAAACTAAAGCCGAAATAGGATTCAAATGCAATAGTGGCGGCGCGCGGCGTCAATTCATTGGAAACGATGAGGTCTGAAAACTGAACAAAAACTGAAGAAAAGTATGAGGAAACTGGAAAAGAATTCGGAAAGCAGAACGTCGACGCGTCAGAAACAGCACAAGCAACACTCGAAAAGCGCGCGCGGACTGGGGCGTTTGGAGTCGTCTGATGCGGCCGAATCGACTCGTTGTTCTCTGCGACTCCGTCCGCCGCACGCTGAGAAGCTCTACCTCGGCGACGAGAGCGCAGACAGTCAGGCAAATATTACGTTTCGAAAACCGCGCGCTCCTCTCGCCCGCCGCACTTGCTGTACATTTTAGGCCCAGAATATTCCATTTTTTCCCGCCAAAACTTGCCCTTCAAACTTTTTTGAAACTTCTTCAGACCCAAATTGAAAAGTTTTCAATAATATGAACAAAACGGATTGCTACCAAGATAAAACGGTTGTATCGAGAAAGTTTGAATTGAAGAGCCAATTAGAATCACGAAATTATCAAGAAGAAGCTTTCATTCGTGACATTGGTAATATATTGGGAAGGAAAAGAGCTTAAATAAGAGGATACAGGGTGCCAATAGTAGAAGCCGGGAATAAAATGAAGGCGTAGATACGGATAAGCCTGGGAAAATAATGGGAATACAAGAGAGAAGAAGCGGGGTCAATAAGTTAATCCAATGGAAATCAAGAGGAAGAAATAGTGAAGAGTGCTGTAAAACAGAATGTGGAGAAGAGGACAATAGAAAGTCCCAGAAGGATGATAAGAGGAAGACCTCCCGCGATCAAATGCTGAGGGTAAAATAAGGGTTTATGAACAGATCGTCGCCGGGAAAGTCGACGAAAAATGAACACACAGACAGACATTTCGGGAGATGAGGAACTTGAGTTTGAAGGTACAGGAAAGGGATGGGGGGATTAGGCAATGTACGAGTAGGTCCGGTGGTCTTGGTCATCTCGAACTAGGTATTCTCGCTCGATCAACGTCTCGATGCGCTGCTTGATGATGTTCGGCGACGGGAGGAACCGGTGGCGAAGTTGCTGGGTAACCTGAAAATTGTGGTTATTACAGAGTTTCATTGTTTTCGGCAATACCTCGGCGATGAGGTTGTTGTGATCTGATCTCTTTCGGGCTTTCATGATACGCACGATGGCTGCCTCCACTTCCAATTTCCGGTCATCCTCAACCTTCTGTCTCGTTTCCTTGATTTCCGGTTCCGTCTCCACTCTTCCGGTAACCATTTGCACTTTGACGCGCGTAAGTTTCGATTGGAAGTTGTCGTTTACTGAGAATTCGTCGGCAAGATCTGGTAATAAAAGATTTCAAATTAACTGAGAAACAATAAGACAGGTCCCTTACCGACAACATCTTTTCCCTTGTTCTTTCTGACAAGAATGCGTTGCGACGCCTTTCCGAGCGCCAAAGATTGCAGATTGCGTTTCAGCTCACGCTCTGGTATTTTGAGTTCGTCCATGAGTTGTTGGCAAGAGATGCGGGCGCGATTATTAAATTGGAGCAGAATAATCATCTGATGTGTGTTCACTTGCAGTATCTTGTTCTCCGTCTTCCGATCCTTTGAGGAATCAGTCGCAGAGGAAGAAGACGGACCTGGCCCGGCCTCATCATTTGACATAGAAGCCTTCGCCGGCGGATAGAATGTCGCTTTGACGTCGGCATTTCCGAGCAATGTATTGATCGAAAGTTTCCGGCCGGTGTGCTTCTCAGTATAGAACTGAGTGAACATCTGAAAAATTAGACTTTTGAATGATATCGAGAGATTTGTCGCTAACATCGTAGGCAATCGACAATTCCGGAGGGAGCACGACAGGATTGCACTGTTGAGTTGGCCAGACTCCAGCAGTCAGGACACGAAGCGAAATGTCGATGATAGCGGTTTTCGGCGGATGTGCCTCCTTCCACTCACGGAATCCGGTGGCCAGATTATGCCAGAGTTCCTTATCGCGGAACATGCTTTCGAGTTTCTGAGTGAATTGACAACCGCATTCCGTCTTCAGCTTCGCCAACAGAGCCTTCTCGACGTCGTCCGAGCACGACTTGTCGAGAAGAAGACGTTTCGCCAAGTATTGCTTGAAGTAACGCTCGAAAACGTCCTTCTCCTGCAGATAACGGAACAGAATCATCACGTTGTCGAGCTTGTTGTCCATCTCGGCGTCCGAAACACACTTCAAACCGGTGCGAAGCATATCGTCCATGTAAAGTGCAATGAACTCTGGGGACTGGCGATTCGAGTTCAGGAACATCTCGAAGTCGTGCTGGAAGCGATTCTTGAACTCGCGCTCGTCGGCGAAAGCGGTCGTCAGAAGGCTCGAGAAATAGTCTTTGAGTGAGAGGAGCTCATTCACAAAGTTGACCGGATTTTTAAGCAATTCCTCATTCTTAACTATGTTCGTGCCCGTTTCCACAAGGTATCTGCAAGAAGAAATGAAGAAACCGAAAGGTTTAACAAGAAAGTGAACAGAAAACAAACAAACAAGTTGTTGTTCTTTATCACTACACCGGTTGTTTAGTTTCCCCTGAACTCACTCGCTGACGGCGCGGAGAAGCACCTTGAGTCCCCCGTTCGGGCACGTGTCAGAGACTGCGATGCGTTTGAATATGCGGAAAATGCGAGTGAGGTCTTCAGTTCTCCGGTGTTCCAGCATGAACTTGACTCCACCGTTCGGCATGTAAACGATGGTGTTTATGTGCTCGGCGACCATCACGTCGTCCATAACCTGCAGAATCTTGCCCTCCGTCGTCTTGTCTAGATAACGAGACGCGCGGTTCGCTTCATCCTGCATCGAAGCCTCCACTTGAGCCAGATAGAAACAGGCGTCGTTGTCTCCGGACAACCAGTTCTTGCACTCGTCGCGGTAGTATTCACTCGTCTCCTTCAGTAGCGGTTGCTCGAACTCGTCTTCGTACACGCGACGACTGTCGATTCCCAGCGAAATGAGCATGTCACACGCATTCTTGATCCCGTGCCAGTTTATTTGATTGCTCTTCCTGTCTTGCTTAATTAGATCGAGAAGTGAGTCTCGGAGACGATCTCCAATTCCGTTTTGCCGGAGGATTTCAGTGCGGAATGACTCGAGTCCAAGATTGTAGACAGGAAGGACATGATTGTTCTGAGCAACGTAGATTCTATCCATGTACATGAGAATGTCACGGATCATGACCATAGCGACAGTGTGATCGTTCCACGAGTCGGCGACAGCGTCGAGAAACCTTCCCGCTTGCATCGAGTCGACGATTCGAGAGCGCACAACGGCCATATGCTCATTAATGACGTCTTTAAGTCCATTGTAGAGCCGTTCGCCGTGCTTGTGCAAGACCATCGTGTACGCATTCCGGTATAGCTCTTCGAAGCTGAGCCCTGAGTTGTTCTTTCTCTGAATTTCCTGTATCGCTCGCTTCAAAAGATCCCAAGTTTGCGAGACATACTGCTCGTCAATTGTCGCCTGGAAACGAAAAAAAAAATATCGATTTTTGGGAGAAGCGAAGATTGGTGAGAAGTGACTCAGACTATTGATTTTCGGCATACTGACAAGAAAGGAGAAAACATTAGTGTGGCAGGAAGATGCGGAAGCGTGTTCGTATCGATAATCTCATTTACGCTTACCATGAATGGGCGAATTCTCATTTTTTGTTGACCACTGCCAGAGCGTCCGCTCATCTCCAAAAATGAGTTCAAGCCGAAGGGACTGTTCAAATTGGAGTCACTCTTGTTTCGTGCGCACACTGAAATCACGAAAAAATAAGGGTCAAACAACAGTTTTTCGATGAGAGAGAGGAGACAAAACGAGTAAGTGTTGAAGAAGCTAAGAGTGGGAGAGCAGGTGATAAGCAGAAAATTTGATAACGCCTGGTGGAGCGACACACTTTTTGCTTACGAGTCAAAACAAGCTAACGACTTCGTTTGTCTTTTAAGTTAGGTATTCTTCGAAATTAATGATTTTTATGCGGTTAAACGGAAGCTCTCGGAGTGTCACGCGGTAGATTCCGGAGTGATATCGACTTTTGAATTATTGGAGTCGGAGTTTGATTTGTTTTCAGCGGTTCGAGCTTAAAACTTTCAACTATTGGGAAACTCGCCGAAAATGTGCGGAACCGACGAGAGAACAGAGAGTTCGCGACGACGCGATTTTGCGTTTCGTCGGCCTGGCACCGAAAGTGCGCCAGCGAAAGGCGCTCTTTCCGCGCTGGCGCGTTTTTCGTTCCGGATTAATTCGAATTCACTGATTTGAATGAGGTTTAGAGATGGATAGAAAATCGTTACCTTGTCCCATTACGCTTGAAACTGTGAATGAAAAATGAAATTTTCACGCGTTTCTGAATATGCAAGCACAAATTCAACCACAGCTCCCAAAAGAAAATCTAAACCGGGGTCACGAACTTGCGTCAGTTCTTTTTTTTCTCAAAGTTAAATCTTATATTTCCCGAGGTAGTTTAGAAGAAGGTATGTTTTATGATAACCCCATTAAGACTATTGGAATACGATTCGCTGGGGAACCACTCCTAATGAGCCCAGTGTCTGTTAGTATCTTGATTCGACAAAGATTGGGACGTTCAGGTAATTCAAGTTTATAAATAACGAGTATAAATGACATATACACGACGACAGAACATCAGAGAAGAGAGAATAATTGCTGGAACTGCTTTTATTCGCAATTTGCACGGAGTGGCCGATATGAAGATGTGGAAGAACATGGAAGTTACCTGAAAAAGATAACAAATTACAGACTTTTAGTCGAATAAGAGATCTGGTTTTCACTGTTTCCGCCATAAGTACAGCTATGATAGTTTTTTGCCCTCGTCGTTCGTTCAGAACGTGTTCATGCGGAAGAGAAAAAGAGAAAAGGGCAGAAAAGACTGAGGGGTGGGACAGGAGCGAATTCAGACTTCAGGAGATTCAGACAATCGTCGTGAATCGCAAGTGATGCCTGGATTACTCCGGATAGTTATGCTGCTCCTGATGTTCATTTCTTGTGAGTTTCTTCCAAGTATTTTTAAACAGAAAACATACGAAATAGTGATTCCACAGAAACTAAAAACTTGAATCTTCAGATTATATTTATCGGGTCTGTGATTAAAGGTGTAAAAGGTAATTCAGAGCACTTTTGTGTCGAACAACGATGTTAGGATGACTTCCCCTCATTTCTCGACTTCCGACGTCATGAACACCAAAGGTTTCTTTCAGCCATCTCATCTTCTCTCTTCGCTCCCCGAAGACGTCCCTTCTATTTCCTTGTGGATTACGAGATCGAAGCCTTTGAAATCAGTGACACTGGCGAGCTCAACTATACATATCCGAAGCACCGCGGAGAAGTTTCCGCCTAATACCCTCTCTTATTCATTGCATTCCTCAATAAAACCTCGGCTTCTTTTTCTCTCTCTCTCCCTCACCATAATAACACATTTGCTTTCTATGCGCGCTGTCGCTGTTGTGCGTCTCGCCGAAAAGAGCCAGAAAGCTCTGGAGCCCCGGATCACGTGAGCCTGAGAGAGCTCAGAGGAAAGGCGTTTCCGAGCAGAGTGAGCAGTAGAGAAAGAGACATTGTGTCTCCGTGACAACCGCGCGCCGTGCTCGTGCTCGAAACGCACAGCAGCATTCCATCTTTTTTGGACATCATGCTCCGTCGGTTCTCGAAAAAGAATAAGAAACCTTCGGAGGAGGAAGGCTCTTCTTCGGCTTCCTCTTCTGATAATGTCAGGAAGAACAAAAAGCTTTTGAGCAAGTTCCTTGACTTCATAACATCTTCGATCTGGTCGATTCCGATTGCCTCGTTTATCGAATCGCAATCAGTCGGTAGGAGTCCCAATCGGAACCACATTGATCCCTTCTTTACAGTCTTCGATCGTCAGCAAATGGAAACAGAGATCTACTATCAAATTCACAAGGAATACTCCCAACTCATCGACACTCTGATCGAGTGCTTCTGCGAAGACGTCGAGAGCACCTCCTCAGAGCTCGTGGAAGCGATCCGACTCGTTGATCAGAAGGACATTTCCAATAGATACAAGGTACTCACTCTTTTTTCTCGCCCTCCGCTTTCTTCGCTTTCTCCTCTCGCAGTCTGCAGTTATGTTCTATTTTTCTTCTTCACGTTTTCTCTCACCTTTTCGCTCTCGCTGGACACGTCTTACGATGCTTTCTGCAGTGGTGATGTCTAAGGTGATGCTTACATCTCGAGACCTTCGGAAGTTTTCCTTCCTGCGGTTCCGAAGTCTCTTCCACAACGGGTGGTGCGGCCAACCTTCCGCCTGCCTGCCAATCCTCTTCTTCCTGGATGTGATGCTTCTTTCTTTCCGCGAACTTCTCGTCGATATCTTTCTGAATCGGTACGGGAATACGCGGGAACAGCGTCCCGTACCAGTCGAGCTTGTTGATCATAGTGCGCACCATTTGCCCGAACGTCATCAGATCCCCGCCGCCCGATTTCGGATCAATTTCGGATTCGTCCTCCAGATAAGGTTCCAGCCAATACCAGAGATCTGCCGGCGGTTGAGTGTACCGGATGTACATGAATCCGATGCCCCGGATGTACACAGACTGCCGGCTGTTGAGCATGCTGATGAGCTGTTTCCGAGTCATTCGCAGATTGAACAGGCGGTACAGAAGGCAATACGCCGAGCTTACGACTCCTCCGGCGCCCACTCCACGCACTCCCCCGCACATTCCGGTCATGCCCTGGAGACGGCGAGTTCCCTTCTCCCAAGGCTCCAAATGCTTCACTTGGTAGAAAATTTGCTCTACGAGCGTTTGGAATGAGTCGATTTCGACGAGATTGTTCTTGTAGTAGTAGCTTTCGCGGATGTTCTCAAGCACCAGAGTGTTCAGATTCATTGTCACTTGGTTTCCCCACACCGGGAGTACGTTAGATCGTTTCCCTTTCTGAAAAGTTGATCGTGCATGCTGGAGCACTGCCCCTCAACTCACGAAGAATCCCTCCTCGTCCTCGTACTCTTCGTCTTCATAGTTCTGCTGCTCCTGCTGCACTTGCTGTCCTTGCTGCACAGACTGCAGGAACGTCCCCGCCTCGATCTGCTGCTGAATGATTGCTTGGACCGTATCCATGACCTGAAAAGAGCTCCACCAGGTTCGGGCAGAAGTTCTGAAGAAAAGAAGAGAACGGGAGAAAAACCCTTTGAAAAGAGAAGTGAAGGTTGATTGGTTTCCAATTTTTATTACATAATACAGCGCTAAAGCGTAGAAATGTCGAGTGTTACTGAGAATGTTTTCGGGGAAGAAATGTGCCGGTGTGTGCGTCTCTATGGAAACCAGCCATTCAGCGAGATTTGTTGAGTGGTGAGATCTGAAAACACGAGAGGATTAGCGAAAACACGCGAAGATAATTGATTTTGTTTTTCGGGAACAGAAACTTTAGAAGAGCTTATTTCAGGTTGCCCTGGAACCCCTATTAGCAGCCCAGAACTTCAACGTGTTTGTACCGATGATGATGAGAAAGAACATTGAACTCCAGCTGCAAGCACTCCAGATGATTGAATTTATGTGTGGACTGATCCCCAGTGTTCTTCAGCTGGAGGACGGAGAGACTCTGCAGCATATGAAAAAGCTGACTCCCGAGGAAACAGAGAGATACGTCCTCATTTCGGTGATGCGTCATAGCAAGGACGAATACGAATCGATGCAGAAGGGAAGGGAAGAGCTGGAGCTAGTGGCCCGAAACAGCCGGATTCAACGCGAGCAACTAGAGCAAGATATCCGTCGCGAGGAAATACTGCTGCAGAAGGCGTTGATCGATGGCGCAGTATAAGAAGTATGACATTCCCTCAACTTTTCCGATTTTTCAGAAAACGAATCAGGGGACTTCCACTCAAACAGACGCACCCGTATCTGTAGCTGGAGTAATGGCTTCCCATTTTGCAATCGACAATGGCACTAGCACTGATGATATCAGTTTTGTTCTCCTGGAGCAACAGCCTAAGAAAGTTTCATCGAGCACTTCCGGAACGATGACAGAGCTGGAGGACCGTTCGAAATCTGCGAAGAGGGCGAGCTCGGCGGTAAGGAAGAGCTTGAAAACAGCAGAAACCGCTCCGATTGCTGACGAGAGTTCGAGTGCCGGAGAAAAAGACCCTCAGAAGCAGCAGAAACGCCCGACAACCGCCAAAGGACCAAACAACAGGAAGTTGTCTAATGCGGGGCTGGAAGACTTGGTGGGCGTGAAAAACTCAGAGCAAAAGAAAACCGAAGATGAGGGGAAACCGCCCGTTTCTGCTTTGGTCCAAGAAGGAAGTCGTCCTTCTACTCGCAAATCTTCTCGATCTGGAGGTTCTGAGGAAGCAGCTGGGTCTGTCCGTCCAATATCCAGAAAGGGGACTAGTTCTCATGAGCCACGCGCCAAGACTCCATCTGTAAAAACCGATGAACGCCCGGCAACTAGGAGATCGTCAGTGGATAAACTGGCTCCAAAGCGGAACGATAGCATTCCGAGGGAGAGGACAGCTTCTGTATCAAACAAAGGACGGGAAGACAAAGATAAGAAGCCGCCTAAACCACTTGGCCCCCTTCGTGGCAACAAAACCGATGGTGAGGTGATTCTGGGACGTCCAGAGTCCCCGGGAATGGATCACGGACCACGAAAGAAGAATTTGAATGACGTTAATGTAGGTAGCCCAGATGAATAGAATGATAAAACGAATTTCAGTCACACTTAGTGGATCCGTCTCGTCTCAACAGCTCCGATATTCGTTCCCGTGCTCAATACCTTCGAGAGCAAAGAGATAAGCTTTTACAGCTGAAGAATGAAGAGAGAATCAAACAGATGAATGTAAGAAGTTGGGAAAAGAAGAGTTCGCAAGTTACAGTTCTTCAGGACATCCAACGGAACACAGTGGAGAGACCACGAACTGCTCGGGCTGCTCGCGGAGTTCTCGATAAGAAAGAAACCGACACTATTAGAAAGGAGATCAGCGAGAAGCTAAAAGCCGAAATTCTAACCATTCATTAACCATAATTACCCCCGAATAAATGTACTGCTTACCTTTACGAAGATGGGAGAGAGTCGATCGGGGTGACGAAGCGGAAATCTTCCGGGAAGAGCTCTGCGGCTTTCGGGTACAGGAGTTTGTAGGTCTGTCTAACGGTGATCTCAGCCGCTCCGGCGACGTCTCCGATCTCTTTAGCGGAGCGTTTCTCAGAAGATGCCTGCGAAGCCATGTAGATGGCTGCGGCGGCTATCGAGATCGGTGTGCGTCTGAAGGGAATCTGTTCAGAATCAGTTTCGCACACTTATCATACCCAGCCACCAGATCCATTTCAACGGCACGCTTAGCAATCCGCGTGGCAGCCGCTTGAATGGAATTGGGAAGGTACAAGTTTCCGCAGAAACGAGACATGAAGTCGGCGGAAGTGATCTGCTCGAGGTTAGTCTCCAAATTCCGGATGATTATTTTGAAGCACCGTCCGATCTCTTTTTTCGAGACACGCGAAACGGCACAGATTTCCTTAAATGTGCGAGGAACTCCGTCTTTGCGGCATGCAATATACAGACAAGCTGCCGCCTGCGCTTCGTTGTTCTTTCCGCGAAGAGCACGACTGTCGAGCACGTCTTTGAATATGCGTGAAGCGTTGTCCTGAAAAACAGAAGTTCATTTTTACTTGTCGCGTAACGATCACCTGGATGTTTTTCGGGAGATGGATACGTTCGCTCATCTCACGGATCAGACTCATCGCCGCAGTCATTTGCCGGTCCGAGTTGTTCATCGACTTTCTCTGAGCATTCGCCAAGCTGTTGTCACTGTCAGATCCTCCGAAGCCGACTGCGATTGTAGTGCTCAAGTCTCCCCCGCTGAGCAGCGGATTCTCTGGTGCTCCGACACGCGAAGGATCGTTACCGCTGCGCTCGTTCGAGAACGAACGCCACTCTGTTCCGACATCGACGAGACTGTAAATAAATAAGCTTCAATCAATTTTCGCGATGACAGTTGACATTTTCGTGCGAAATCTGTAAAACATACCGATCACCGACGACGAGCCCGCAAGCAGGGCACACGAGGTCTCCGGCACGATGATCCTCGATCAAATGGACATCTGGATGAATCGGACACTGAACAGGAGCAGACATTATGCTGAAAAATGTTCAAGTATAACCTTCATTCATCTCAAGCAGCTTTTCAATGTTACGTTAAAGAATTTTAACTGGGATCATTTGAACTATAATTTTTAATAAAAGCTTTTACGTTGCAAGCTGTGGGGGAAATTGATAAACACGGTGAAAACTGGCCGAAACTCGAAAACTATCGACAATCGACCGATCGTTTCGAAAGAGAGGAGAAGGAAACCTGCCGGGGGGAAAGTGGAAATAGCGGAGCGTCGTAAGCGCGTCTTTTTTAGTGTGAACAGAAAATTTGCGCAAATTATTGAAAAAATAAAATTTTTAAAAATTTAAAAATTCTAAATAATTTGGATTTTTTATTTTGAAAAAATAAAATTTATTTGAAAAAATAAAATTTTGAAAAAATAAAATTTTTAAAAATTTAAAAATTCTAAATAATTTGGATTTTTTTTAATTCGAGAAAAAAAAACAACACGAGTGCACTCACACGGCGTTCATTCTACTAAATAAATACCGGAAAGAGTGAATGCGCGGCCACTCGCTAGGCCACAACGATTTTCCGGCAGTTTTTCGGAGATTTCACGAGATATATTTAGAAGTCGAAAATCAAAAATCTGATACCCCCAAGCTGTTCGAGATTGATCAGTCAAATTGATTAAACAAAGAACGTTTAAAAAATCTTGACGGCTGAGTAGGGATCAGAGATGATTTACCGGAGAGGCTCCTCCCGAGGAACGAGTGTCTCTGCGGAAACCAATGCAATGCGAGAAAGTAAGAGATATTGTGGGGCTTGAGCTAGCTCCATACAAAAGTGATATTTGAAAACTGATGATTGAGAAGGAGACAAAAGTGAGAGCCCAGGAGAGACCGCCACTCTCGACGAGAAAGAAAACGTAAATGACTGGGTGAATTAGCGGGACCAACGTGAAGAGAACGGCCCTCGCAATGTGGAGATGGACAAAAACAGATGACGAGAGGAACAGAGTGGAGGGGACTGGAGATGTATCGGCGGCCCCTGGACACAGAGCATCCCTTCGGTGCGAGCTGGTCTGATTCACTGCTCCATCTGAGTCATCTCTCCCTCAGCTGTGTGAAAACGTTCCGAAATTCCACTTCCCCAGATTCGACGAAGTCTGCAAAACAGGGAAACCCAGAGTCAAAGAGCCGAGAAACTGCCGTTGACATGGAAACACGCATTCAGAATCCATTAACAGTGAGAGATACTGTTTCCACGTGGCGCTCACAGAGTGTGTGTAGTCTGATCACAGCGCGCAGTCTCCCGATTTTTTTCCTTCTTGTCCCGTATCGCTTCTCGCAACAAGTGCAAAGCGGCCTGCAGGCCACACACGTGGGGTCTGTTTGTCGGGTCGGAAGAGAGAGAAGAGGAGGAAAAGAAGCCACGCCCTCGCAGGGGGCAAAGGTCGATTTGTAGAGAGGCGGAGGGGCAGAGAAGCGGACGGAAAGGGTAGTCTAGTTGGTCGATTGGTCGCGGAAGTTGAAAGTGAAGATCAAGCGAGCGAGAGAGAGAGAGAGAGAGTCAAGATCTTAGCGAAAAGAAGAACGGAAGTGTCTGAACTCAATTCTCGGGGAGTAGTAAGCTGAAAGTGTTCCGGACTTGTCCCCAGTTTTAGTCGACCTCCCTTCAACTGAACTATTTTCAAACTATTCCCAACAAACGTAGTCAGGGGCCCTCGAATAGCCCTGACTCAGGGCGATTCGATGTGTTTTCTTGTTCATCTTCTCCGCAGAATCGTCCGCCATCTGCTCATTCGCCCCGAAAGACCAGCCGGTCTTGCCCTCTTCCTTCGTCGTCTCAACGAAAGGCCAGTTCGCAGATCGACCTTTGGACCCTGTGAGGGGTGTCAGCGCAATGTGGAGGATGACATCGTCTGGCTGGGGCGAGTTCGGATGATCACCTTGTTTAGAAAACAAGTTGCGGGAAGGAGGAGACGTTGCAGTGATTATCACCAGACTTGCACGGTTCAGCAAGAGAGTTGCTGTTTTAGGAGACATAAAAGGGCAGAGAGACCTTTGGACTTTCAAACGACAGACAGGAATCAGCGATGTATGGCCTCGATCGACGGCTAGGAGAAGCTGCAAATGGAACACAGCGACGTGGCGGGTGGTCGCTGATCCCACTGAATTCGGAAAACGGCTGAAAGTATGCATAACATGCCACTGTTCCGTCCAGAACGGCCAAAACCCCAGCACGTTCTGTTCGTTCCGCCGCCGATGCGTGCCGACTCCTCAGTGCCAACTGTAGGCGAGAGTTGTGTTTCCGTGCTTCCTCAAACACTTTCAAGCCAGTCCTTGCCTCCGGATCTCCTCGTGTGTCTCTGCGCACTCCGACCGACCTACCCTCGTCGTCTCGCAAGTGGACTTTGCCCCCCGGGGGGCGGTGCGAGCGAGGGTGGCTTCGGCCACTACCTACCAGCCCTCCTCCTTCATCATCATCATCTCCGATGCACTAATACGAGATCATTCGCTCTTTTTCTCTTTCGCAGAGGACGACTGTCAATTCAGTGACTCCCGGGGGTACTGTAACTCGTTTCGCACCTCTTTTCAGACGCTGTTCAACCTTTCCTCACTCGTGGATTCACTTCAGAAACGTCCTCCCTTCGCGCGATTCAAAACTGTTCCAGTACGAATCTCAACGAGAGGAGGAGGTGCTTCAAGACTGAAAGACGTAGAAAACTAGACTTCGAAACGTTCCTCAACTTCTCTGTTCACGTCATTTTCCTCATTGGTTCGAGCTCATGGTGTCCGCTCTCTATCCGTTTCTCAATCCTTCTGCTCTTGAGCCCTCTTATACAACCAGACCTGTTTCAATTCCACGTCACTTTCTTCCGAGACTCTATTCCGAATGACCGTAACCGAGTACAAACTAAACATACTATTACAGATAAGACCTTTCCACTTGTGAAACTTCTTCTCCGTTATCTTTTTCTGCTATTCTCTTATCGCTTTCCGACGCGCGTAAAAGTAAAAGTGACGCACTTTCCGTTCCTGAACTCTAACAGGACATTTGCAGAAATGAGTAAAGTGAGCCGTCATGCGTCTTTGGATCGAGTGCTCCAGAAATCGTTTGAGTCGTTCTCACGAAAACTGGAGCATTTTCTGTTCCCAGTACTGACACGAGAAATCGTTTTCTTTCTGACTCTCTGGACAGTTCTGGACGCTCTGAACATGAACATCCTCAACCTGGCACCCGGATTCTTCGACTTCCTCTCGAGTGCTCTCGTAGGGTTCGTCACTCGTTCTCAGCTTTTCCTCTAAAATTCGCCGGTTTTCAGAAAGTCTCCCGTGGGCCAGATAGTCGTCTCTTTGTCCGTCGGTCTCGTGACTGCTCTCACCGGGGTAGTCGTGATCCGGTGTGCTCTTACTCTGATGCTCTACTACAATGGATGGCTCTTCGAGGAAATCGGGAAGGAGCCGAGTCTGGCGACGAAAGGATTCATGCTTGTGCTTGGCTTCATCGCCAAAAGAGCTACTTTCTTCTCTTATCAAGGCATCCTGCCGTGGCTCCTCCCTCCCAAAGTCGAGGACACCATCCAGAAGTACCTGCTGACGATGAAGCCGATTCTGTCGGAGCAAGAGTTCACAGTGCTCACGGAGCAATCCGAAGAGTTCAAGACGACGATAGCCAACGGACTCCAGAACAAGTTGTGGATGAAGTGGGCACTCTCGAAGAACTACGTAAGAAAACTGTTGCGAGTCTTCGCCGTCTCACTACCATTTTCAGCTTTCCGACTGGTGGAAGGAGGTCGTTTACATGCGATACCGCGACTCTCTGATACGAACAAACGTCGGATGCGCCGACGTCATCTACCAGAAGACGACGAACGTGCAGGCTGCGAGGGCCGCCTACGTGACTCTGAATCGGCAGCACTTCTGCAATGACATCTTCAAGTCGGAGAAGATGAAGCCCGTCAGTCTCGGCGGCATTCCGTTGTGTGCCCAGCAGTACGCAGAGTACCACCGAACGCTGCGTGTCCCTCACGAGACGAGCGATCAGATGGTGCGTCTGCCGGAGGCGAGACACATTGCAGTGTATCACAAGGGATGCTGGTACAAGATCGACATTTTCCACGGGAAGAAAATGGTGAAGGCGTCCGAGTTGGAGAGAAGCTTCCAGCTGATTCTGGATGCGGAGAAGCACGTCTCGCAGCAAGGAGAACGGTATCTTTCGGCGCTGACGATCGGACCGAGAGACCTTTGGGCGAGAATCCGAAGAGAAAAGTTCGGGGAGGGAGTCAACAAGGAGTCGCTGACGTTCATCGAGAACGCTCTCGAGATTGTGTTTTTGGACGAGGAAGAGAGGTTCTTCGATGAGAAGGACTCTTCCAAATACGGAAGGGAGTACGCGCGAGCACTGCACGGAGACGGCTACATGTTGTGGTGCGACAAGCCGAGCGTCTACATTTTCAGCAAGAACGGAAGAGTAAGTCCAGCTGTTTATTCTCACTTTTGAATGGTTTTCAGTTCTCCTCCAACGCCGAACACTCCCCCTGTGACGCGATGATTTACGTGCAAGTCAGAGAGTACATCAAGTACCACGAGCAGTTCGAGGCTCCTTACGGTCCAGACGGCCACTGCATCGGATCGGTGGATCACGTGCCTCAGCCAACACGCCTCTGTTGGGACTTGGATCAAGAGACGCTCGACGCTGTCGACGAGGCCTACAAGGTGTCGAAGGGCGTCTCGGACGACTTCAGCAACGCCAACGTCGTCTTCACCGAGTACGGAAAGGACTTCATGAAGAAGGCGCGGGTGTCTCCGGACGCCTACATCCAGATGGCTCTCCAAATGGCCTACTTCAAGGACCAAGGGAAGTTCGAGCAGACGTACGAGCCGGCAGTGATGCGCTTGTTCAAGGAAGGAAGAACCGAGACTGTCCGGTCGTGCAGTATCAAATCTTGCGAGTTTGTGAGAACTATGCAAGAGGCGGGAGTGGACAGCAAGAAGAAACTGGAGAAGCTGAAAGAGGCGTGCGACCATCACCAGGACTACTACAGAACTGCGATGGCTGGAAAGTGAGTTCGAGTATTTCAGCCGCTTCTGGTAAGAGATTCCCTTCCAGAGGCGTCGACCGTCACCTGTTCGCCCTCTACGTGGTCGCGCGGTATCTCGAGATCAAGACGCCGTTCCTCGAGAACGTCTTCAGCCGCAACTGGTCTCTGTCGACTAGCCAGACTCCCCAGCATCAGATGGTCGAGTACGCGAAGGCGCTCAACAAGGAGCCGTCTCTCTTCTGGCCAGCCGGAGGCTTCGCGTGTCCGGACGGCTCCAACTACGGCGTCTGCTACACGATCGGAACGACGGGAGACCGCATGAGTTTCCACGTGACCACGTGGCACTCGCTGCAGAACACAGACGCCGAGAGATTCCTGGGACACTTGGTGGAGAGCCTGCGAGAGATCAGAAACGTCGTGGAGGAGGCGACGAAGAAGAGCCACTGAAGGCTCCCGGAACTCTTCTGTAAACTTTTATGTGTATTTGTTTCTTTTGATTGTACAAATTCTCAACGGATCAATGGTTATATTTAATAAACTTTTCATAGTTGATGGAGCTTTATCTCGCTGCAGCTTTGCACTGTTGGATCAGACGCTTGAATAAAACCAGAAAAACTCAGCAACGAAGGATCCGGAACGCATCTCAGGCCACAGATGAGGGACCGATTCCGAACTCGAGTGTCCGGCATTCCTCCTTCGGAATGCACGAGAACACATTTCGCGCCTTGTGGTCGTGATCATTTTCATTTCGAAACCAAACACGAAGACTCTTTGTGTCTCGAGTTTTTCGCGAATCACCTTGATTTGCATTCGACCTTCCTGTCACTTCTTCTTTTTCTTCTTCTTCTTCCGTCCGGTCGCCCCATTAGCCATGAACCCGACCGTCGCAGCTGCCGTCGTTGTTCTCCTCTCTCTTCTGGTGGCATCCACGTCGTCGTCTTCTGATTCAGAAGACAAGTACGAACAGGCGATAATGCTCACGAATGCGGTAATCGGAGAAGTGAAAATGATGGAGAACAAGGTGAGTTCGAGAAGAAATGGAAGAAGAATTCCGATGTTTTTGTGCAGGACACGGTACAAGAAGCGATGCTTTTGGACGATCAGATCCTCGAAATGTATCCGGATTTCAATAAAACCAAGCCGAAGGAACATCCCGTTTCCATAATGAGCGGCAAGATTCCGGATCACTTGATCAAGAAAATGGCTGGTTTGTTCACTGAATGTCTTCAATTTCTTGATGAACTTTCCCATTCAGATTACCTCTTCAGTCTTTTACAAGGTACTGGAGAAGTTGTTAGGCCAACGACGACTACAACGACGACGACCAGTACAATTTCCACGACGACGTCTTCTCCAGAATTACTCCCATTCCGTGATCTCGCTGTTGTTCGGGACGCACCGAAGGTCTCCGAAGCGGCGAGTTTTGTAGAGATTCGGAGAAAATCGCCGAAAAAGCATGGAGTTTCGGGAAAGAAAAGCGAGAAACTGTGGAGGAAAACGAGAATGGTTTTGATGTCAGGCAGGATTTGAAACGAAATGAAACATTACAACCTTGTTGCTTCATGAAAGACCTATAGACTAATGAAACATTTTTATTTATGTCAGAAACATTTCTGACAGGTCGTAGTTTGTTATTTTTCGTACTCGTCCAGTTGTACATTCATGACTTCTGGATCTTCATAGCCGAATTCTACTGTTCGGCGCTGGTAGAACTGGTGTTGTTCAGCCTGAAATTAGGAAATCTATTGACGAGAAAAGTTCTGGAATTTTAAAATACCGCATAAATGGGATTATCGTTGTCGTAGGGTATTTCGCTTTCCGGCTCCGTACACTCATCCACGAATTCCCTGTTCTTTCCGTTTCGAATGCAATACGGAAGCTGTGCTCTCTGAACTTTGAACTTGCTTACTTGCCGCGAGTTCATCATTGCCAACGCGTCCGCTATTCTCTCTTCCGAGAACTGGATGCCATCTTCTCGCTCAGTCGTTTTTGCTTGCATCAGACAGAGCAACGCTTCTTGTTCTTTCCCGAAATTCGTCGTTTTTGTCAGCTTAAGTTTTGCTGTCATTATTTATCAAAACCTTCTGATTAGTACCGGAAAAGAGTCAGCAGCACTTCCATGATGAGAGAACAGATGATGCCGTCCTTCAGCTTCGGTGTGGAATGCATAACTGGGGCAGCCGGCGCACCGAAACGGACGATATCCAATGTGTGCTTTGAGCATGTGAAATTCGAAGCCTGCCCACGTCGCAAAGCTCAGCGAGCAGCATTCGCAGACAGGTCGAGGCTCGTCTTCCAGAATAATTTCACCGTCGGAATCCGGACAGAACGGGGGAATCGTCTGCAGCATAGCTTGAGCCGCTCGTTTTCGATTTGATGGATGCACTGAAAATCATTGGTTCCTTTTTTTTTTATTCTTCAGTTCTACATTTGAGAGACGTCTGTTGAGGAGAAACGATCCGAATAGTGCATTGCTTTGGAGGCAGACTTGATTCAGCCGAGTTCTTTTTTTAAGAATCTGATGAGATATGTGTACAGAGCGTTGAAACCTACCATTGAAAAGATATATTCTCCAAGTTGCGGATTTTCTGCCATTCTGGAATATTTATTTATCTTCAAAAAGCCAAAGAGAAAAGTAACGATGATGAGAGACTATTTTGAGAGAAGAGACACAGAGAACTGTCGTAAGGTTCCGTGTAGAGTGTGCATTTCCTCTTCAAGTGACGAGCAAATGCAGACTGGAAAAATCAGAGGTTTGAAAACTAATAATTTTCCAATTTTTCGTAGATTTTGATTTGATTCTGTGTTT
Source organism: Caenorhabditis sulstoni (assembly GCA_963966605.1). NCBI lineage: Eukaryota > Metazoa > Nematoda > Chromadorea > Rhabditida > Rhabditidae > Caenorhabditis > Caenorhabditis sulstoni. The sequence goes on from OZ016479.1 coordinate 9,135,165, forward strand.
TTTCTGAATGATTTGAGTTTACGCCTTATTGATTCATCTAAGTAGTAACTATTTCTGTTTTTAAACCGATTCTAAGCCTCATCGATTTTGAATTTCTAGCTTCAAATGTCGGGAAACGATGACTACAGCTCCGACGAGGAAACAAACAAAAATCTCAGCAAGAAAGAGCTCCAAGAGCTAAAATATAAAAAACAGAAAAGCAAGAAAAAGAAGGAGTCTAAGAAACGAACCAAGGCCGCCAAGCAGGACGAAGAAAAGGCTCCGAAGAATTCTGTTGAGGTTTGTAGACTTAATCCATATTGAATTTTAACAAATTGTGCACTTTAGGAAGTCGAAGAAGATCTCGGCGTGGAAATCGATTACGTCGGTGAAACTATCGAGATTGAACCAGATAACCCGAATGCAAAGTATTTCGCTGCCATTTTTGACGCTTTTAAGGTGAAATAGCGCTATAGACAGTTTTATGAAATTACCCTCGTTTAGATTGATACCGACGCTGAAGACGGCGGTTCGTATGGTCATCATGTGGCAAGAGGAGAAAGACAAGAAGATCTCGGGAAAGTAGGACAAGCCGAACGCATTCTTCAAGAGGAGATGGAAGAGCGTGCTAAAGAAAACACGGACGAGAAGCTTTCGAGACGGAAGCTCCGAATTTCTCTTCAGCCAAGCATCGCTAAACTGAAGGAGACAACGATCCGCGCTGATGTTGTCGAGTGGGCTGATGTCACTTCCCGAGACCCGTATCTTCTTGTCGCTCTCAAGTCTTACCGTAATACAGTGCCAGTTCCACGTCACTGGAATGCCAAGCGAAAGTATTTGGCCGGAAAACGTGGATTCGAAAGACCGCCCTTCGAGCTTCCTGACTTCATCAAACGTACTGGAATTCAAGACATGCGAGAGGCTCTTCTTGAGAAAGAAGAGCATCAGAGCTTGAAATCGAAGATGCGCGAGAGAGCTCGTCCAAAACTCGGAAAAATTGATATCGACTACCAAAAGCTGCATGACGCTTTCTTCAAATGGCAGACTAAGCCGGCGATGACGAAAATGGGAGAACTGTATTATGAAGGAAAAGAAATGGAGGCTATGATGAGGGACAAGAAACCTGGAGAAATGTCCGATGAGCTGCGTATCGCGCTCGGAATGCCAATCGGCTCGAACGCCTACAAATTTCCACCGCCATGGCTCATTGCCATGCAACGCTACGGTCCTCCACCGAGCTTCCCCCACATCAAGGTCCCCGGTCTTAATGCTCCAATTCCGGAAGGTTGCGCTTTTGGGTACCACGCCGGAGGTTGGGGAAAACCGCCTGTGGACGAGTACGGACAGCCACTGTACGGAGATGTGTTCGGACTGGCAGCACCCGCTTTTGAACCAGAGGACGAGTCTCAAATCGAACGCCGGTATTGGGGAGAGATCGGATCTGATGAAAGCAGCGAAGAAGAGGATTCTGATGACGAAGAGATGGAGGAAGACGATGAAGAGATGGCTGGACCGACCGATGGATTCCAGACTCCTGCTCCACTGGAAGGACTTGTAACTCCGTCTGGAATGACGACAGGAATCACGGGACTCGAGACTCCGGACACGATCGAGCTGCGTAAGGGCAAAGAGAGCTCTCTTCTTGGCACAGACACTCCTGCGGCCGCCTACCACATTATTCCGGAGAAGAAGCAAGATCGCATTGGCGGTCAGATGATGGCGTCGACCCACACGTACGATTTATCGAAGAAGCAGTCGATGCGCGACGATGGAGTCCAGATCTCTCTTGATCCCGAATCGATCGACATGGACGAACAAGGACTGGCGGCCCGTTACGAAGAACAGCTGCGTAAGCAGAAACATCGGGATGACGACGACGAGGATCGGGAGGATCTCACCGACATGGTTGCCGAGCATGCCGCCAAGCAAAACGTAAGTTTTCTGTAAACCTGAAGATTCTATATTCAAGTTTTCAGAGAAAGCGCAAGGTGCAGGACGACAAGAAGAACAAGACGTCGTCTACTTCGGCAAGCGTGAGCGGAAAGAAGCACAAGGACTTCAAGTTCTAATTCCTCCGATATTCATAACTTATTTTGTGTTCTTCAATAACTTCCAACCGCTCTCCAGCAATTTCACCTTCGAATGAACCTACTTTTATATCTGTTAATGAATCTCCAGTATTTTTCACATTCCTGTTTCTTTACTTCGATCCGTTTAATCGCATATCGTACTTGAAAACGAAGAATCGTTTGAAACATGTAGAAAATTTCAAATTACAGCTGGAAAATGGCTGCTGATTCGCAAGACGTAAGTCAGAATGCACATTTCCCCCAGAAAATTGGATCAGTTCCCTTCAGATTTATCGAAATTTGTCGGCTGACGACTATGAAGCTGCTCCTATTGTCGTTGAGAGCATGTGCGTGAATTGCGAGGAAAATGTACGGAAGTTCACTTCTGAATCTGTAAGAAATCTGTCGTTCTCAGGGTGAAACTCGCATCATGTGCACTGCGATTCCGTATTACAAAGCGGTCATTCTGATGTCTTTCGAGTGCCCGCACTGCGGATACAAAAACAACGAGATCCAGAGTGGAGAAGCCGTCCAAGAGCACGGAACTCTCGTTGTGTTGCGAGTTCAGAAACCCGAAGACTTGAGAAGACAACTTGTGAAGTCAGAGTACGCTTCCATTGTGGTTCCGGAGTTGGAACTCGAGATCCCTCACAAATCGCAGCCTGGAGGTGTGTTCTTCACGAAAATAATCAGATTTTGGCTATTGTTTCGATAAACACGGAAAGATGTTCTGAAAAACCAGTAAACTGGGAAATTGAGCAAATGCATCTGGTTTCCTATCATTCCAGAAGTCACGACTGTGGAAGGAGTGCTCGAGCGAGTACACCGAGGTCTGAGTCAAGATCAGGAGAAACGTCGGGAGCTGGATCCAGAAGGAGCTGCCCAGATCGACGATTACCTCAAGAAAATTGACGCATGCATGCAACTGGAGCAGCATTGGACTTTACGTCTCCGAGATCCCACTGGCAACTGCTACATTCAAAATCCAGATGTGCGCCATGTGGATCCACGGTGCATAATTTCTCATTATCACCGCTCTCTGGATGAGAGGAAGCTTCTCGCGTTGGCGGATGATCAGTTAGTTTCCTAGCTTCCGAACATATCCATGATAGAATATTCTTGCAGTGAAGGAGAAGTTGAAGCAGAAGAGGTTCAAGAAGCTGCTCCGGAATTCAAGAGCTACGAAGAGGCAAAGCAGGAAGTGCTTCACTTTGCGACTGACTGCCCGAATTGCCACGGGCCAACTGAAGTGAAAATGAAGCCGACAGACATTCCATTCTTTCAAACCGTCATTATCATGTCTTTGGCGTGTGACAGATGTGGGTACAAGTCGAACGAAGTGAAAAGTGGCGGAGCCATCCGGGACCAAGGGTGCAGATTGATAGTGAAACTGGAGAAGGATCTCGATCTGGCTAGAGATGTCCTCAAATCAGACACCTGCTCTCTTTCAATTCCGGAAATTGATTTGGAAGTGGGAGGACACGCCCTCTGCGGCAGATTCACGACCATCGAGGGTCTTCTGACTGCTACAAGGGAGCAGCTCGACGCGCAGTCTTCGTTCTTCATGGGAGACTCGGCTGAATCGGAAGAAAAAAGCGCGGTGATGAAGTTCCTCGAGAAGCTTGACGACATTATTGCTCTTCGCCTCCCAGCCACCATCATTCTCGACGACCCCACAGGATGTAGTTATGTCCAGAGTCTGACGGCTCCGATGGACGATAGTCGTCTCACGAAGGAGTTCTACACACGAAGCTATGAGCAAAATGACGACCTCGGAATCAACGACATGAAAGTGGAGAACTACGAAGAGCTAACACCGTTGGCCGAGGAAGAAGAGGAAGAGGAGAAGAAAGAAAAAGCCGTCTAAAAAGAATTCCCCTTGATGATAACTGTTGTTCTTTTTTGCTGTTCACTTTGTTTTGTTTCTCTGTTCTGCTAACTTTTTGAAATTTAAAACTGAAGTTACATTTGAAAGCTCCCCAGGTCGATAACATTTCTGATGGGCATTGATTCCCCGAACTACTACCACATCGAACACAATCTTCGTATTTCGTAAAGTTGCGTGCGCACGTTTTCGACGACAAAAGTATTGACAGACTTGTGACATGCCAGCTCTGCGCCCCAAAAAATGTAATGACAATTTTGAAAACGCGCAATTGTTCTCCGTATGTTTTTCCTGCAAAGCCGGCCGTTTTTAAACCTGAACAATTTTAATTTGAGTGCTAGTTTTTTCGAAGCGACTTCATTTACTGTCGGAACGGCCAGATTCCTCCCGTTTTGAGGTATTTCCAGGCCGTTTAGAACATCGGAAACTCCGCCCAGTTCTAGAATACTCCAAAACGCCGAAGACTTCCCGTCAGTTTATGCAAAATTTCACAACCACCTTGTTTTGCGCTTTCCTCATTACATTTTTGGGTTGCATTTTTCGAAAGATAGCGTCAATATTGCGTTGCTTCAGAACGTCTCCCATGATAACTATACATGAGAGAATGGATATAAAAAGAGCGCAAAAGTCCGGTTTGCCACTCGTTCTCTTTCTCTCTCGTTCTTCTCTCCTTTGTACACACTTCTCTCAGCCGCACACAAACACTCGCATCGAACGATTCCTCGTACACTCGCAGCTGGCCGTCCTTTTCTCTCATTCTCTCTCTCTCTTTTTCTCTCTGCTTCTCTTTTCCTGCCATGACAAAACGAACAAAAAGAATTGAAATAGGAAGAAGAAGACCGATTCTAGCGGCGGCAGCAGCCAATCTTCTGATTTCTTTCTCCCTATTCACACGCTTTCTCCTCGCTTCACTATCGATTTTCGTCTTCAAATCAATCTCTTTCAGTCGACAACGATGGATCGAATACAAGAGAATCAACAGAAAAAGGCAGTGAACCTCTGCGAACTGTACGCTGATGAGGAAGCCGATGAGAAAGAAGAGCAGAAGACACAGAAAAGCGGCCTCGACGCGACCTTCCTGCTCAGAAGCACATCAGATGACGTCGAGAAGTATTTGATCCACGTCAGGAAACTTTTGATGGAGGGAGAGGGCGAGTGCCTCGTGGAAATCGGAATCCCGATTTCTTCGAATTCGAAAAATCCGCGTGTAGGGCTCAGCGAGCAGGATCTCGAGAAGGCTATCGTTGCGCACAACAAGTGCCTAGAGCAGATACCAGCAATCGGAACGAAGATCGAGCGTCGGAAGCAAGCAGGAAGCGGACTTTTCACCGAGGTGTGGCTCGTCCGTGATCCGCCGACCGAGAAGGACTTCATCGAGGCTCGAGTTGCCGTCGTTGGAAATGTCGATGCCGGAAAATCGACGCTGCTCGGAGTGCTCACTCATTCGGCTCTTGACGACGGAAGAGGAGCCGCCCGCACGAAACTTTTCCGTCACAAACACGAGTTCGAGTCTGGAAGGACATCTTCCGTCGGAAATGACATCCTCGGATTCGACGTTCACGGCAACGTCGTCAATAAACCGGATCCGCACAATCACAATCTGGACTGGGTGCAAATCGGATCCGACTGCAGCAAACTCGTCACTTTCATCGATCTCGCTGGTCACGAGAAATATTTGAAGACGACAATCTTCGGAATGACGGGTCATATGCCCGACTACACGATGCTCATGATCGGAGCTAACATGGGCATCATCGGAACGACGAAAGAGCACCTCTCGCTGGCTCTCTCTCTTCAAGTGCCCGTTTATCTTGTCGTCACCAAAATCGACATGTGCCCACCGCAGATTCTTGAGGAGACTATGAAAAACATCACTAGACTCGTCAGAAGCGCTCGAAAACTCCCGATTCTCGTCAAAAATATGGACGATGTCGTTCACGCGGCCGTTAATTTTCCGAGCAAGAAGTAACTTCCGCAAATTCCATTCTAGAATTTCACTTGTGAAATTACAGAGTGTGTCCGATCTTCCAAGTTTCGAACGTCGAGGGAACAAACCTGCCGCTCCTTCGTCAGTTCTTGAATATCGTCCCACTGCGCAGATCACTCAATGAGCACGACCCGGCTCATTTCCAGGCGAGCACGCGTATACTGATTTCCGATCATCGAATGGACTTTTTTCAGATCGATGACATCTACTGGGTCGACGGAGTTGGCACCATTGCCAGTGGCACTCTTCTCTCCGGAACGGTGCGGCTGAACGACATGCTTCTGCTTGGACCGACTTCGAACGGTGACTTCACCCCGATCCCCATCAAGTCCATCCATCGAAAACGAATGCCTGTTGGAATTGTGAAGTGCGGACAATCCGCCTCTTTCGCACTCAAGTGAGGATTGTTTTTCCTGTCCACGCATTGCTAACCCTTCGAACTCAAAGCCTGATATCTTGTGCATCCACTGTGCTTTTCAGAAAAGTGCCGAAGAAAGACGTGCGGAAAGGAATGGTTCTGGTGGATCCCAAGGTGAAACCAGTGGCCAGTATGCTCTTCGAAGCGGAGATCCTCGTTCTCCACCACCCGACCACCATCAAACCGAACTATCAGGCGATGCTCCACATCGGATCTGTTCGACAGACTGCTACCCTCGTTTCGATGGGAAAAGTGAGTGAGAAGCGCGGTTTACCAATGTATTGGGTTCTTCTTGCAGGAAGTGCTCCGAACTGGAGACCGCGACAAAGTTCAGTTCAAATTCATCCGTCAGCCAGAGTACATCCGAGCTGGTACCAAAATGGTGTTCCGTGAGGGACGCACCAAAGCAGTCGGTACAGTTCTTTCGGTGGTACCGCAAGAGTCTCTGGCTCAGCAGAGAGCCAAACAAAAAGAAGGAAGACATAAAAACTGTTAGTAGTGGAGGAATAACAAAATAAATTCAATCTGAAGTTGCAGACGGAAAGAAGACGGGCGGACCGAAGCCACCCAATGGAAAATCAAAACTCGAGAAGCAACTGGAAGCTCTCTCGATAGACAAGGTCGCCGAATCTTCGTGAACCCATCTGAAACATCTGTTCTATATGCATTTACACCTTTTAGCAACTGGGTTCTACCCCCTCTCGTGCATACAATGTAACCTATTCGTCTATTGATAATTGGTGTACTGGGATCTCCTATAATTTTCCCCAATTTTGATATTGAATTATAAGTAAAATACGCCCAACTCTCCCACTCGTACATTCTCAGATCATGGTCACCAAGAGTTTCGGTCGTGTTTCACAAGACAACAGAAGTGAACAACACGATTTCAGACCGGACACGAGTGATCGTTTCTTTCGATCTTTCTTCAGAAGTCCTATGAGTTAATATTGAGTGCAAGTATTTTTAATTATCGATTTTAGGCCAAAATTAATATTCCTGTGGCCGTGACCTAGAAACCCAAATTTCGTTGCGCGCCTATGCGCGATATCGATTGATTTGCGATATTTTTCGGCCGCTCGATGCTCCGCTTACAGACACGTCTTTTTGCGAAGAAATCTCGAAAATTCGTCGAGGCCGCGCGAAGAATTCCCGCGAAAAGCAGCAGTTAGGCCACGGCCACAGGAATATTAATTTTGGCCTAAAATCGATAATTAAAAATACTTGCACTTATTTTTAAAGCGTCGCTCCTTGTGCGCTGCATTTTCCCACCCCTCTAGTTTCTTTTCAAGCAAACTTTTTTCAAGTTGGCACCCCCCCCCCCCTTTAAGAAATGCGGAAAGCAGCCCAGAAATGCGGACAGCAAACTGATCATATTATAGAGTTAAAAATCATCGAGAGTCCTCAGACAAACGGGCGGCAGGTCTCGCCACGCTTCTATAAACTTTTTTTGAATAATCATATGCGCCTTTAACCTCATTTTCTCGAATTGTCATCATTTTTTGAAAAATTTGATCCAGAAAAGCGCGGTTTGAAAAAAATGGTTTAAAGGCGCAGATGATTATTCGGAAAAAGTTTATGGAATCGTCGCGAGACCTGACGCGCGTTTGTCTGAGGACTCTCGATGGTTTTCAACTCTATAATATATAAGAAGAGGTTCACATCAAGGGTAAAATTATATTCACAAAGAAGAAAAAATGAACAAATTAAAAATCCGTATCCGTTTGAGTCGAGATCGATTCAAGAGAAGAAAGGGTTGAACCGGTTACTTGGTACCCTGAAAAAAGGACTGCTCGAACGAGAGACCCGATGGGGCGGGGAACTTACAAAAAGTTGTTCCATAAGCTTCTTTTTCTGAGCGGGGTCTGTAATTGTGTTTAGATATTGGACGACATTCTGTCTTGCCACCGGGTTGGGCCAGTTCGCTTCCAGACGTGCAAGTAATGCAGCATCCGCACCAATGAGACCGGCGGGCTGTGGATCCGGTCGTCTCGGAATCGGACGGACGGGAGCAGGAGCGGCAAGAGACGGAGTCGATGCCGAAGCGGAAGGTGGTTTTCCGGATGGAACTGCCCGTTGAGCTGCATTCAGCTGACTCATCTGATTTGCGGCTGCTGCGAGATATTGACGAGCAGCATTTTGAAGGTCTGATTGAGAGCTGCTGGAGAGGAGAGAAGAAGATCGCGAAGCTGCTGAAGACCCCGGAGGCCTGCCGATTTTCTTCGGGGCCGTAGGACGGTTGTTGTGGTAAGGAACAGCTCTGGCAGACGAGGATGCGGCCGATGAAGCCGATGGACCTCCCCCCTTCTTTAGCTGGGGAGTCTTGGCCGCCGCTGCTTGAGCATTTCGAAGAGCCTGCGCTAGCTGAGCAGCTTGCGCGGCTTGATGAATCTTTGCGATTTGTGCGGCCTGAACTTGAGCTGTCTGAGTAGCGGTCTGAGCAGCAGCCTGAGCATGTATCATTTGTATCGCTTGTAGTGCTTGTGCCGCAAGAATCTTCCCGTTCTCATCTTTCGAAGTAGCTGCGGCGGCTATCATCTGAGTCAAGTTGGCCATAGCTCCGTTGTTCGCATTGGCGGCTCCGAGTGCTGCGATGGCTGCCGCGGCAACCACGTTTTGGGGTGGTTGCGGACGTGAAGTGCCGGCGGCGGACGGAGTAGGAGTAGCAGTAGGTTTTGGAGCAGCAGGTTTCGCGGCAACGGGTTTTGGAGCAGCCACACTCGGAGCAACTGGCTTCGGAATGACGACTTGCGGAACAAGTACTGGTGGTTTCATTGGAGGTACCGTGATGGCGGGCGGCGGTGCTTTCTTTAGTGGAGGCGGGTCTATGCATTGGATATCGTCATCAGAATCACTCAACGGAAGATACGGTGGATTCGATGCAGAAGAAGTGGACGGTTGTGACGCGGCAACAGCAGAAGAAGTAGAGGCAGGTATAGACGGAACCGCCGAAGATCCGACGATGACTCCCGCTGCCGCATTCTGTTCAGCAATTTGTTTCAAGAATGGTTGTGCCATGTTTACAAAATCCAGTTTCCTCTTTTGGGTGTTGTACTTCTTTTTGGCATTTCCGTCCTCTCTCGAAACTGTCATTCTGACACGGAGTTCCTGAACACTCTTGAAAGAGTGCACTATGAGAACTTCTGTTTTCGCTTTCATCAGTCTGATGAGCTCTTCGTCCGCTTTTGAGCACTTTGAAAGCACATTCCAAAGTTTCCATAGTTCGTTTCGAAGTGTCGTAGCAGTCAGGTGAGGCAGCTTCTTCGTTTTCTGAGACTCCCCGAAAACAGGGGAGGGGGTGTTGCGAGCTGGAATTAGTACTTGATTTTTGACGAATGATCTGATTCAAACTCACAATTGTCTCTCGACAGTACAATGTGCTCCATCGCAGTAAGATTTACAGTCACAACCGACTTCCAGGCCTCTTTTGCCACGTGCTCCTCATCTTCTTTCGCAATCACGCTGACCATCGCCACGAGCATCGCAACGATGTTATGAAGATCGAGTAGACGTTCAGCTATTCGTACACCCAGTTTCATGCACCGTTCGATGTGAAAGTTGAAAGAGCCGTTGCGGTTGATGTCGGAGCACGAAATCTCGATGACGTTGTCGAAAAGTCCATCGTCTTTCTTCTTCCGTTTGAAGACGTTTTTGAAAATGTGCTCGGAGGCAGTATCGATGAATCCCTTTTCAAACGAAATCTGAGCTAGTCGGAAATAGGACTTGATGTGCGGGAAACGATCAGTGACGAGGGAGAAGGCTTTGAAGCACATTTTCTTCAGGTCGTCTGTGATCTCCTTCCGAATTGCGTGGAAGTCTTGACACTCTCCGTTCTGTTTGTTCTCCCTGTGCACGGTATCATAGATGAGCTCATCCATGACAGTATATACATCTGGAGAGATTTTGAACAGGGAACTGCTCTGGCGAACCACTTTGTGCCCGTCGTTCATCACTTTGAGAAAGATTCGCAACTTTCGAAGTACTTCCAACGGCGGGTTCTCGTTGTTTAACAAGTACTTGTGTACGGCGGCATGGGCTTGATAGTGCACTTCTAGCGGTTCGAAATTCGATTGTTTCTTCGTCTGAACCTTTTGCGGATAATAGAAACCGGCTAATTCGCACCCGCACGCTGCCTCGTAGAAGCTTTCAACAACTTTAACAATGTCCCATTTTCCATTCTTCGCTTCCAGCTTCCCGATGAAGTAGTAGCAGAGCCACTGATGCTCGGGCTGTGATCCGTCGTCTCCGAGCTTAGTGAGTTCCAGTGATCGGTCGAAGTGCTCGCGGGCTTCCACACGAAGTCTCCCAACATGCATCACTTCTGCTCTTCGAGGATCGGACTTGGGAAGATATCGATGAAAACGAGACAGAGAGGATGCCAACTGGTAGAGCGTAGCAGCTAATTCGAAATGCGGCACAGGCTCCTGCTCGTGGGCCTCCACTGACATTCGGAACGGCATCGTCCGCCACTTCCACTGTTCGTACATATCGGCGAGGTCCAATTGAAAGAGATTATGCACACACTCGTGAGCAAGAATCCCCCACACAGAAGCTCTGAGTCGATCGTCGTGAACCGATTCGTCGGTGAGAAGGTACAGTTCCGAGTACTTGCTTGCGTCTTTGTGAGCTTGCACACGGTAGGCATTGAGAGCCATCGCATACCAAACTACAGACTGAACGTAGTCATCCAGGTCATCTCGACACTTCTGAAGTCCCTCGTGCACATCATTCAAATTGCTAGCCGCTCGAAGAAGCTTTCGGAAGTCCTCGAGGTTCTTCTGTTTCTCAGGGGAAATGTTCAAAAGATATGAAAACTTTGAGTTGATCAAATCGACGACATCGTGGAGAAGTTTCTCCTTCTCGTCGTACAGAGGAAGAGGCGCGACGAGTATCACCGAAAGTATCCGCCTGGCCGTCTCGAGCGTCGTTGAGCACTTTCCTCCGTTCTCGTGATCTTCGCCCGCCTTACGCTTCTTCCCGTACTTTCCGTACATGCAGAACAGAATTTGAGAAAGTTCTTCATTCATATTGTTCCACAGCCAGCCGTTTTCCTTCATATATACCATTTCAAGGGTGGGTATGTCATCGATCAGCTCTCGGAAACGGTCGACAACAAAGAAGAGAAATTCGTACTGAAAACGCGATATCAGAATGTTTAAAAGAGATTCAGAGCTTACATTTTTTTGAGCACAACAGTGATGTTCCCCGAGCACTTCGTGAGCTTTGACGAGCAAGTCCATTTCGAGAAGCGGCATCGCGTGTGGTTCAAGGTTCTTGTCTAGCGTCTCGATGTACTCGAGATTGCTCTCTCCCCGAAGCACTTTGATGACGTCGTACAGAATTTTCCAGTTCTTCCAGTCCTTTTCCAGCTTTTTGTACTTCTTCATCGAAACGAAAACTAGATATCCGACTGCCGAAACGTTCACTTTCTCTATTTTCCGGAAGTCGATTCGTTGCAGTTTCATGAGGAGACTTTCAGTAAGATTCTCCATCTTGTTTGGATTCCCTTCGAAGTGGAACTCGGAAGTAAGATAGAAATGTAGAACTCGGACTGCCAGAGAACCGAGCTCCGAGTGCATTTTTAATTTTTCCAAGGATTGCAGCCAGAAAGTGATCATTTCGAGAGACTCTTCCTTCGTGATCGACCCGAACTCGATGTCGTTCTCTATGATCTCGACGAGATCTTTGTAGTTCCGAGACTTCCATAGGTGCTTCACACTTTCGATTCGCTTCTTCTTCTCAAGCTCCACAATCGCCGCTTCCACGTCCCAAACTGCGAAGCTTCCAGAAGATGTCGAGACTACTTCTTCCCCTTGAAGGCATCCTTCTAGTGAATACAAGTACTCTAGCCTGGAAAATTTCCTGCTTCTCAATTAGTTTTAACAGATCCAAAGTTACTTGATGTCGTCTCTCAATCCACTGTTTGCCTGCTTCCACAGGAATCGCATTACTAATAGCCGGTTGTCGTCCGTTCGCTCAAGTTCCGCTTCTTGGTTTGAATTCTCAACCATATCTTCTTCGGACTCTTCGTCAGATCGATGAAACGAAGAAATGTATTTTTTGATGCACACTTCGACCCCTTTCCGACAGTTCAGTTCCATGACAGTGATGTTTAACTCGAGATATTTCCGCGAATTCATTGGGCAGAACAGAGCCAATCGATTGTACATCTCAATCGTCACCTCTTTCATCGACTCGGACAGTGCTCCAAGAGCGGGAGTGTGCTCCATGAGCAATAGAAGAATACCTTCGAGAAATTCGAGGATCGTGTGAGATCCATGGGAGAACATCGATTCAAGACTGGACAGAATAAGGTCGCAGTCGATGAATTCGTCAGGTCGGGACGGGGGCGGGGTTCTGCAGAGCACTAGGTTTTTTAGGCGCATGGGTATTGATTTTTTTTTTGCTTACTTTTCTCTTCTTCTGGATTCTGTTCGTATAGGGTCGACATCAGTGCAAGAGAGACCGAACAAGCCGGCCAGCTCGTTTTCGGGAAGTCCCGAGTTCTTCAGAACATCCCGCTCATCTTGTGATCCTTCGTCCTCTTCGCCTCCGTCTTCATCTGCCGTCGTGTTCACTTCTGAGTCAACCTCCTCGGTCGGTTTCTCGACAAACAGCCTCTTTCGCCAGTTTGCCAGGTACTCCTTTTTCTGCACTTTTTTCTTTCCTCTCTTCTTCTTCTTCTGATCTTCTTCAGTCTTTGCCGTCATTTCCTCTACACATTCTACTATATCGACCATTTTGTTCACTGTTTCTAAAACTTCCAAATAGTCTTTTCTGGACTCCCATTCGATTATTTCTATCAATTGATGCCTCGGGTGTGAGAACGCGTGGATCCTGTCGAAAAGATCGCAGAAAAGTGTACAAAATGTGGGGAGACTGCAAAAAGGAAAACTACCGAAGCTCTTACACATCTAAACTCACTCTTGCTCAGCGGAGATCGAGATGGGTATCGTCGACGTCGATTCATTTTCTTTCTTTAGCTTTTCTACTAATGCCTCTCTTTTTTCACTTGTTTTTTTCTTTAGCTCCTCGATTCTCTCGTCAAAAACCAATACTTTCCTCTGATCGAGCACATTAATCTCCGCGTACACCTCGTCTTCCTCGAAGATTCCATCACACAATTGTTTGTAGTACTGGCTCGTCGACCTGATTTTCAACTTCAAGTACTTCATTTTGTCGTTTAGCGAGTCCGTTTCTTCTTGATACGTTTTCAGAACTTTCAAACACGACCCGTAATCGCACGTGATGTACAGAACTGTTGCGTGAGCTTCGAGGGATTCTTTTAAACCTTCGCACTTTTTGAATGCATACTTTGCAAAGTCCAAATCGCCGTTTTCCACTGATTTCATAGCGATATCAAACCAAATGCCAGAGTTGTTTGGTTCATAAGCAACCGCTTGACAAAGGTGATCAACTTCATTCTCTGAACCTAATTTCGCCAGATTCTTGTGGACGGCAATGAAGACTTGCAACATTCTGGCTAGTCTCGGTGGCTCTTCGAAGCTTTCAAAATCCAAATCTTCTATACGATATGTCGAAATAATCGGATCATCTAGCAACTTCTCCAATATTTTCTTTCCTTTTTCAGTTTCCTTGTCTGCTATTAAGTACATGGCTTTCTCAAATTTTTTGATGATGTTGACTTCCTGTAATATCAATTTTTAACAATGTGCGAAGATGAAAACAAGCTTACAGCTGCTTCTGTCGTTATTTTCTCACCGACGGCCTCATCTACAGTCGACCAGACCGAATTGACGGATTCAGAATCGATGGAGCTGTCAGAATCTTCTTCAGATTCATCTTCATCCTCGTCATCTTCTTCTTCCTCATCTGAATCTTCCTCGTCATTCGCTTCTTCATCTTCTGCGCCATTATCTTCCTGCTCGGTATCGCTGTCCAAAACAATCACCGACTTCTAAAACAAATTAAATATTTTTGTTTAAATGAAACACTTGCCTCCTCGTCCGAATCATCTTCCTCGTCATTGATTTCTACCGGCTTCTCTTTGCTGGTACCAACAATAGTCCGTTCGAATATTTCTTGTTTTACCGATGCTCCAAGTGGATCGTCCATCACTGAAAAAAATTTTTAAACCTTAGGCCTCTATTTAAAAGAAACTTTTAATGGAAAATTGCACGAAACAGCTGAAAAAAAACTTGAAAAAATAAGTTCGCGCCGATAACCGCTAAATTCCATGCAGAACGAGACTCCGATATAACGCGCCGCAGCCTTGCGTTTTTTCGCAACCCTGGCACGGTTCTATGATGCAGTATTTTCCCGGGACTGGCCTAAAATTTTAAGGCTTCTTTTTGATATTTTTATCTTTTTTCATCCTTTTTTACTGAAAATGTGTGTCGAAAATTTCGAAAAACTGACTCCATTTGTTTAGTTATGGAGATCATACTTCGTGTAGTGAGGTCCTTAATTTTTAACATTTTCGAAACTTTGATTGTTCAATATCCAAATCTTATCTGCTTTCAGCAGAAATTTTTATGTCCAAAGTAATAGTTTTCAGTCCTCCATACGTTCAGAGCTCAATTTTATAGTTTTCTTATTGGTTTCCCGCGTTTTATCATTTTTCCTCTTGTTCAAATCTACCTCTTATCCGAAATCTTAGATATGTAAAAACGTGTTTCGAAATCCAAGCGAAATTCGTTAAAATATGTGCAGTGTTGCGAAATTTTTCTCAATCATCTGTAATCCTTGTTTTCCTTTCATAACGTTCTCATTTCGCAACTTTTTCATTTCAGCAACCCCGCTCAACAAGTGGAATCAAAATGCCTTTGGCTGTTGACCTTCTTCACCCAGAGCCACAAAGGGAGATCAGACGCCACAAGCTGAAGCGTCTCGTTCAACACCCGAACTCCTACTTCATGGACGTCAAGTGCTCCGGATGCTTCAAGGTGAGCTTTTAAAACTTGCCCACGCTTCCCAGAAAAATAGTTTCCTTAACCATCTTCACATGCAATTCATTTTTCAGATTTCGACCGTCTTCTCGCACGCCACCACCGTCGTCGTCTGCGTTGGATGCAACACCGTCCTGTGCCAGCCGACCAGAGGAAAGGCCAAGCTCACTGACGGATGCTCCTTCCGCAAGAAGCAATAAGTTTCTCGTCATTGTTACATAAATTGTTTGTTCAAATCTACCCTTTACATCACGAAGATTCAGCCAACATCGCGATGATCCGAAATGGTTCGAAATATTTATGAACGGAGATAAACTAAAAGAAGGAACTACCACTCCCAGTCGAGCTGCCGGATCGAGTGACAGAGTCACATCGGTGAAAGGCTATAGTCTTTCAAGCAGCAGTTTAGCAGAAGCTTATTTTCAGATGTTTACCTTCATATTTTTGTATGCCGAGTGTCAGGTTTCGAATTGATTGCAACGGAACCTCCATTTACCTTCAAAAATATGTAAATCACTTGCGGTCGAATATCAAAACGCTGTTGTTGCGTCGATGAGGCGAAGATTATCACTATAGTTTTACGGGATGATTATCATAATCGGTCTCTATTTTGTACTGTTCCCCCACAAATTCTTACGTTCCCGTCGGCAGTTGCGGCCTTGAAGTAAGCTTCTACGAATGCTTTCTTTGCTTATTCTGCCAACTTTTCACGCCACACTTAGAATCAAAAGCAGAGAAATACAAGGGAAAACAGGTAGAAAGAAGGGAAGGTAATGAGACACGCGGGACGTAAAGCCATAATTAGTACTGTAATTGGCCATGTTTCGGGTTCTTCTCTCGGGAAATTCTCTTATTCAAGTAGTGCCCCAATGAGTATAATACGAACCAGCGGGATGGTCGCGGCTATCGCCGCGACCACCCCGCTGGCTTTCGCTTGTTCGGATGCAGGCCTTTACGAATAGAGTAACTTTTTAACGGAAAAAAACGATGAAAAAATGTTCTCTTAGAGCACTAAATTCAATGTTCACAGATCTTTCAATTGAAATTTGGTTCCTTCACCCTACCCTCGAATGTGTAGGCAAGTCTGGAAGACTTGAATAGTTCTCCTACCACCCCCCCCCCCCCCCCGAAACGGTCCTTCCCTCATCTTTTTGAATTCCCGCCGAAACGGTCCTCCCCTCAGCTTTTTGAATTCCCGCCAAAACGGTCCTCCCCTCAGCTTTCGAATTCCCGCCGAAACGGTTCCCCCTTCGGCTTTTTGAATTCCCGCCGAAACGGTCCTTCCCTCAGCTTTTTGAATTCCCGCCGAAACGGTCCTTCCCTCAGCTTTTTGAATTCCCGCCAAAACGGTCCTCCCCTCAGCTTTCGAATTCCCGCCGAAACGGTTCCCCCTTCGGCTTTTTGAATTCCCGCCGAAACGGTCCTTCCCTCAGCTTTTTGAATTCCCGCCGAAACGGTCCTCCCCTCAGCTTTTTGAATTCCCGCCAAAACGGTCCTTCCCTCAGCTTTTTGAATTCACGCCAAAACGGTCCTCCCCTCAGCTTTCGAATTCCCGCCGAAACGGTTCCCCCTTCGGCTTTTTGAATTCCCGCCGAAACGGTCCTTCCCTCAGCTTTTTGAATTCCCGCCGAAACGGTCCTTCCCTCAGCTTTTTGAATTCCCGCCAAAACGGTCCTCCCCTCAGCTTTCGAATTCCCGCCGAAACGGTTCCCCCTTCGGCTTTTTGAATTCCCGCCGAAACGGTCCTTCCCTCAGCTTTTTGAATTCCCGCCGAAACGGTCCTTCCCTCAGCTTTCGAATTCCCGCCGAAACGGTCCTCCCCTCAGCTTTTTGAATTCCCGCCAAAACGGTCCTCCCCTCAGCTTTCGAATTCCCGCCGAAACGGTCCTCCCCTCAGCTTTTTGAATTCCCGCCGAAACGGTCCTCCCCTCAGCTTTTTGAATTCCCGCCAAAACGGTCCTCCCCTCAGCTTTCGAATTCCCGCCGAAACGGTCCTCCCCTCAGCTTTTTGAATTCCCGCCAAAACGGTCCTCCCCTCAGCTTTTTGAATTCCCGCCAAAACGGTCCTTCCCTCAGCTTTTTGAATTCCCGCCGAAACGGTCCTTCCCTCAGCTTTTTGAATTCCCGCCAAAACGGTCCTTCCCTCAGCTTTTTGAATTCCCGCCGGAACGGTTCCCCCTTCGGCTTTTTGAATTCCCGCCGAAACGGTCCTCCCCTCAGCTTTTTGAATTCCCGCCAAAACGGTCCTCCCCTCAGCTTTCGAATTCCCGCCGAAACGGTTCCCCCTTCGGCTTTTTGAATTCCCGCCGAAACGGTCCTCCCTCAGCTTTTTGAATTCCCGCCGAAACGGTCCTCTCTTCAGCTTTTTGAACTCCCGCCGAAACGGTCCTCCCTTCAGCTTTTTGAATTCCCGCCAAAACGGTCCTCTCTTCAGCTTTTTGAATTCCCGCCGAAACGGTCCTCCCTTCAGCTTTTTGAATTCCCGCCGAAACGGTCCTCCCTTCAGCTTTTTGAATTCCCGCCAAAACGGTCCTCCCCTCAGCTTTCGAATTCCCGCCGAAACGGTTCCCCCTTCGGCTTTTTGAATTCCCGCCAAAACGGTCCTCTCTTCAGCTTTTTGAACTCCCGCCGAAACGGTCCTTCCCTCAGCTTTTTGAATTCCCGCCAAAACGGTCCTTCCCTCAGCTTTTTGAATTCCCGCCAAAACGGTCCTCTCTTCAGCTTTTTGAATTCCCGCCGAAACGGTCCTCCCTTCAGCTTTTTGAATTCCCGCCGAAACGGTCCTCCCTTCAGCTTTTTGAATTCCCGCCAAAACGGTCCTCCCCTCAGCTTTCGAATTCCCGCCGAAACGGTTCCCCCTTCAGCTTTTTGAATTCCCGCCAAAACGGTCCTCTCTTCAGCTTTTTGAATTCCCGCCGAAACGGTCCTCCCTTCAGCTTTTTGAATTCCCGCCAAAACGGTCCTTCCCTCAGCTTTTTGAATTCCCGCCAAAACGGTCCTTCCCTCAGCTTTTTGAATTCCCGCCAAAACGGTCCTTCCCTCAGCTTTTTGAATTCCCGCCGAAACGGTTCCCCCTTCGGCTTTTTGAATTCCCGCCGAAACGGTCCTCCCTTCAGCTTTTTGAATTCCCGCCAAAACGGTCCTTCCCTCAGCTTTTTGAATTCCCGCCAAAACGGTCCTTCCCTCAGCTTTTTGAATTCCCGCCAAAACGGTCCTTCCCTCAGCTTTTTGAATTCCCGCCGAAATGTTTCTGGAACTTTCTGACCCTTTCTAGCACGTTCAAACTCCTTTCTCCAAATAATGAGGCGAGAGAGTGTGTGAAATTGAGAGACGCAGACAATATTTCGTATCTCCGTTTCTACCGTAATCCGAATCAATCGATAATTCCCGGTTACTGTAGTTGTAGTACCCTTAGTACTCTTCACTATCAACCACTTTCCCCTACTCTCCCATCCCCATAACGGCAGTAATATCCCTTCGAAAAAGTGACGTCTCGAATTTTCGACTACCGTATCTACCGTAATCCTGGTGCTACCCCTTAGATATTTCTACAGTAACCTTCCCCCATCCTAAACATGCTACTATCAAAGTTTGAAGTCAATCGGTTCAGTTTGAAGGGGGGTCGAAAATGACGGTTTGTACTGTAGGTACCGTAATCCTACCGTATACCGGACCAAAAATGTTATGAGGGTGAAGCGTCCCGAGACCCATGGGCCTATGCAAAAAATCAAATCAATCGGGTCAAAGGCTGGGAAGTTATTCCAGTTTTCCCGCGGGACAGACAGAACTACGCAAATAGTATAGTAAAGATAAAAGTAGAAGAACAAGTTTCATTCAATCACTGATTCGATTTCAAACTGCGATCTCCGTACTCTTCTCCGATGCCACCCACTTTCTCTTGCTCCGCGAGCACAAACTGTTTGCTCATCCATCCGATCACTTCTCAGTTTCGCGTCGTTTCCGCGCCAAAAACATCCGGGCAGGGAAACCGTGAAACTCTTCCTTCCTCACTTTGTTGTTGTTGATGATGGCCACTGGTTTCGGCCGGGTTGGCATTAAGCCAAAACGTACACGTAAGCCGAAAATTGGAATGATTCGAAGTGAAACTGATGCCTACGCGGACTCTTCTCGCTGTCTGTTTGTTTGTTTTCTCGTCATATTTTGAGAAGTTAATTTGCAATTCCACGAGTTGAATCGAAGTCTCCCGGTTCAAGTTGCACAAGGTTCCCTCCCGCTCCGTATCCCCGCCGCCCAGCCAATTCAATTCCTGTAACCGAATCCCCCTTGATTTGTGCCAAGAGTCGTCTGTTTCCTTTTGGGGAAGGGCTCTCAAACATATAGAGAGCATATGCATCCGCTCTTGATCCGTCCTTGTCAAAAGTCGCGCACAAGCCGAATTCGCACCCATTTTTTGGACTCTTTTTTTTTCTCTTTTCGAACGACAAACAAGGCTCTCCTTCTTGAGCTTCGCAGCAATTGCAACGAAGAGAGAGAGAGAGAGCAAACCTTTTCCGCTGAGAACGGTTTTTTTTTTGCGCTCACTCCTGTCGTCTTGAGTCGGCGGCGGAAAACAGGCGAAACGACATGTCGGGAGACACGAAAAGAACGGCTCTGAACCCGCGCAGGAGGGCGACCCGAAGAAAGAAGAAGCCGAAGAAGCAGCATCAGCACTGAATCGATTCGCGGTCTGTTCCGAGACTCTCGGGCTGCACACAGTTTCTTCTTGAGGACTTCGGAAGACACTCTTTCAAGAGTTTCCCCCCGTGGCACTTCTGAATCCTTGACTCTCCGACATCTTCTTCCCCCCACAATTCACCTGAATTCTCTCAGTAACCCCCTCCTCTTCCCCCTCCTTTTTTGTGCCAATGACGCGTGAAAGTGTCAATCCGAGTGCGCATCCTTTCTCTTTCCGAGGCTTCTTCTTTTATTTGTTGGCGTGTAGGTACAATACAATCGTTTCGCTGCCTGTCAGCAGCTGCCAAAGCGCCACGCAACCAGTTCATTTGTCCGTCTCTGCCTGACAATCATCTCCTCTCCGTCTCTGCGTTCGCTTGTCGCCCCAACCTGTAGAGGAGTCGGAGGCGAGAACAAGATCCCGAGCATCTCGAACATCCTTCCCCAGTGACCTCCATCCACTACCGTAACTCCTTTCCCTGCCCTACTTCACTCATTTTTCCACTTCACCTCTTTCCCTCTTCTATTGTTTTCCCCCCAATTTTCCTAATCTCCAACCCAAATACCTATCGAACCCACGCGTTTTCTCATTAATTTCCATGCCAAATTGCGTGTGAAAACGTGCTTTTCCGCGAGGCGCCGAGCGCGTACTGACCGCGCGGAAAGAGTGCGGAGGCGCGACGCGGCTCCCCTCCGCTTGCAATCCGCGCGGTAAACAGGAGTACACTCACTCGCTCCGGACGACATATGCTGCTGCTGCTGCTGGTAGAGGCGTTTTTGCTGTAGGCAGCTCTCCTGATGGTCGATGATCATTCCCACTTTTCGGATTGCTCCATAAGTATTCTGTTGACGTCGTTCTCCTTCTAGAAGACGTTCTTCTACCCTCTGAATAGTTATTACCTTCTCTTCGTTCGACCTTTGCTTGCAGAGGAGGAAGATCAAAACGACATAAACGGTGCCGTCTGTCTGCTTGTCGTAAACGCCTTCTTCCACTTGTTGTGTTCTTATTCCTTTGTATGGTTCCATAACTACCAGAAACACTTATCGAACTTATATGACCGGGGGTTCGGATTTCGAATTCAAAATTCGCGGGGCAAGTGCGCGCGCGCGCAAGAAGATCTTCGACTGGAGAAGACGGCAATTAGCGGCTCCCGGCCGACTTTTAAAGACGAAACGTATTTTGTAGGTGAAATGGCATGAGTCAGAAAATTCGAGAGAAATCGAAAGATCACGCAAGCGTTTCGGTAGAGCGCACTTGCATGGTTCAAGATAAGCAAATACTTTCAAATGGATCGTCGAACCGAACAAACAGTTCCTCGATTCCCGTATTCGGAGGCAGAAGTTTAGAGTTCACGGGTACCACAAAGGAACTGGTTACCACTGTGTTAGACTCCAAACACCTCAGAAAGAACTGGAAACATGGTTTGTGAGCAGTGAAGACAGTCCTCGCAAAGGTGGCGTCATGACCAGCACCACACTTCTGTTCCACCCGCCTAATCCCCTTTCTCTCCGTCGTTCTTCTGAATGACCATGTGACTTTGTCATCGTCTTCGTGCATAATCCCAAAGGTTCTCTACCACCTGTCCCCCCGAAATACCATAATTGGCAGTCCCCTTCTGGCGCCGCGCCAAGCCGATCATGAATCACTCCGGAGGCGGGTCCCGCCCCTCTCCCCCCTTCATTCATATTCATCATTCACCCCGATGGCCTCTTGGTGTCCGATTCTCGAGTGCCTCCTTTTTTTCATCTCGTCCTCTCTGGCTATGATTATGTTGAATAGACCCCCCGGCGGATTGAATGGATTGCAAGAAGAGGGTCAAGGGCTACCAGTTAGCATGCTTCGCCGCCTCACTCTGACTCACAAGAGGCTTCTTATCAAGTGTGAACAACCGAGGGGGAGTTGTTTGTCTGGAACTTCTCGTCCTTTTGCTCTTCCGTCCCCTCCCCATTGTCCGTCGTTCCTTTGACACTTCACTTTTTGTCCGCGTGGCTACTCGACTCCTCTCCAAACCAAAAGCCTTCTTTCTCACGCCGCCCGCCGTCTCCCGTCAAGAAGGCGAGTTTCTTTCTCTCCAACATATCTTCTGGATACACTCGAAACATTCTGTTTCTTCCTTCTTTCTTCCGTCTGTAATCCCGAAGGGTGGCAGCACCCCCCGACGCCATCTGCGTGCCTTCGCCGGCAAGGCCGTTTCACCGTGATCGTCCTTCTGCCTTCCCGCCTCCGACGACGTCTTCTTTTTCTGCTTCTTCTTGAAGGCGTGTCGGCTTCATCTCTCGCATAACATAACTTTTTCGAATCTCCAACCGCAACCACCACCAGCGGCTTGTTTGTTTGTTTGGCTGGTCAACCGTCTCTTGCGGTTGTCAAGGCGCGAACGATTTCTGATTCTTTCACTCCGACGCCGTCGAGCCCTTCTGAAGTCTCTCTTTCCCATGACATTCAGGAATTCATTCTCTAGAATCCAGAATCTCGATTCCCAACAAAAGTTCATTTCGGTGTCCGTTCCAAACCCCTCACTTACCATAATCCGCACCTGACCAGCTTCTGCTTCTCCTCCTCCTCCAGTTCATATAAAAGAGATCCTCCTCCATTCACACTCCGTCGCTTCGTCGTTCTCTTTCATGTATAAGCAGTTAATAAGCGATGAGACGAAGGAGCGAAGGTATGGGAGGGCTGACCTACTGGAGAAGCAGTACAAGTAGTCCCCCTCCTCCTCTCACCGCCACCGTCCAGTCACTTTCTTTTATTTGATTTTGTTATGATCCCACCTCGTAGTGTTTGTCCAGGAAACAAGAACCGGGCAGCATTTTGTTCCACGCATAATATGAATTGGCGGAAGGGGGGGAAGTCGATGCTCCGAGACCATCTTCGAAAGTCGCCCTTTCTCTCGACACGCTTCCCTTCATTGTGAAACTCTCCCGGTCATCCGAACCAATTCGCAACTTTGAGCTCTCGAAAAAAGCGATCCTCGGGGCAGCTAGACTGTTTTCTTCGGTGACCCGACTCTTGGTATGTTTTGTGTCTTCCTCGGTCTCCCGCAACACTTTCCCCCTTTTGTTGTACCCAACCGAAAGTGTCAAATTTCGGTAGGGCGCGTTCCAGGCCCTTACCTTCTCTAGTACACCTCCGCCACCTTCTCCTTTGACCAAAACATCTTCGCGGCGAAGCGTTGTAGTTGCCAACCGAAGCGGCAAACCGTAACCGACACCCATAAAGCTTATATTTATCCAGTTTCTGGGTTGGAATTGGCAGAACCACTCCCAGCAGGAGGACGGTTCTCCGAGGCTTATACCCCCCGCAGAGGTTGCTTTTTTTGGTGTGTCTCAAGTAAGCAAATGGGATTCCCGCTGTGATAATCTTTTTCCGATGCTAATTTGCTGATCTTTGCCGATTGGTGGCGGAAGAAGGAGCAGAGAAGAAGGAGAAGAAGTGAAAAGAGTGGTCTCCGTTTACAATAACTGTACATGTACGAGTACATTGTATACACTCCCTTGTTCCGCTCGTTCCTGCCTTCTTCGCTTTCGTTCCCTGTCCGAGAAGCCAATTTTCTCCCGTTTTTCTTGCAGAAAACACAGGAAAACTAGGATTCGGAACAGAAATGAACTACATCGAGGATTGGGTCGATCGAGCGATGGCTTGTTTCTACAGAGAACGGTTCGTTTTTCCGAGAGGGCCACGCATTTCCGAAGAGCCACGTTTCAGCGACAAGGATGATCCTGGGAAGCAGCACGAACACGATGACGTCATCTTCCCCGCGGCTCCACTCGATCCAGCCAAAGTTGATAAGGACTTTGAGTGTCTAGTGGTAAGAGGATTCGCGAAAAGGAGGGACTAGAAACATCGGAGAGTCCCTCCGATGGACTTCTATGCCAAAGACTCGTTTTGCAGAAAGAACTCGGTCTGAGCGAGGAGAAACAGCAAGAAATGCATGATTATTCGCTGGAAAAGAAGATGTCACTTCTGGTGTCACAACATGTGAGTTAACAAGGAAATGGTGGCAGAGAATTGGGTCAATTTGAGAGCGACTGCTGACTGGCGGGGTGTGACGAGTGTGCCAATTTCGGAACACGGCGAGGGTTATGAACCGTCGTTCCTCTTTACACCTCAAGAATGTCGTTTTGTGCTAGTCCTGGCGGCGACGTTCGATGCTTCAAAAACGCACTCGGGTGTTCATAGTCTCAAGGCTTTCGAACTCTTTTGAGACTCATTTCAATTTCGATTCTCGCTCGCTTGCCCCCTCCTGCACCTTCAAATTGTGCACTTTCCAATCGAATTATAATATTATCTGTTTATTTACCGTCGGCATATTCAATTGCTTCTGCCCTCCGCACCTCGAAAAACGGAATAGCGCGTGATCGCGAGAGACGCAGGCGAATCGAGTGGCGGCAATGAACTTCTCGCCCCGTTCATCTCGCACTTTTTGCTCGAGCGCTTTGTTTCCGAAGCATGCGAGGCCTCTGATGAGGATCCACTCTTTGTCCTTCCCAACCGTCTGTTTTCAGTGTCTTCACACCGAAGACGCGTCTCACTTCATTGGGTTCCTCAAAAACCTGCAAGAATCGTTTGTGATCGACTCGAACACCATCCGGCAACTTCAAGACCTGGTGATCTCTCTGAGAACACAGAACTTCAGGTGCGTTCTTTTTCCTGCCTTCCTTTTTTCCTCCAATTCCAATACGACGTTCGGTTTCGCATTGTGGCGAAGCGAAGGGCAAATGCAAATTAGAGAGAATGGATGGGAATGGCGGGCCAGATGACGGCCCGAAAGAGGTGGTGTCCCATCGAATTTATCACCCGCTTCTCGCATCATGTTGCCAAATTGAGGAGGATCCATTCATCAAATTGACACTGAATTGCATCGAGAGCTCTCGCCCCATCCTCCTCTCCCTTTCCAAGCTCTTCGTTTCAGCTATCTCGAGAACTTTCTGTCGGCTTCCGGACTCACCTTGCTCACGGAGCTCCTCAACCAGTGCCATCTACAGTACACTCTCGAGCAACCGGCTCTTTTCTTCCTCTACGCCCTCCGTGCTCTTCTGAACTCACCGGTCAGTCGCTTTTTGTGCTCGCCGCACAAAGAAACGGTTCTGCGGATTAGGCGCGTGCGCAACGGTTTAGGTTTCCGATTTGAAAATCGAAGGCATTTCGTTCCGTTGATTCCAGGAACAAAAATTGAGAAAGGAAACTCGAGAAAAAAAAAGTATCGAATGACTGTGCTCACTCGAGTCGTCAAGTGGTCCGAAATAGAGGGAAGAAAGTACAAGTGGCGTGCTGTTTCGAGATTGTTCGATCTGAAGGCAATCACGAAAAATGAGCAGCTAATGCTTTGCAGAACTTGAAAAGCAGCGCCCCCTAGAGCTCATTGTTTCGTTCACCAGATTTCCATTCCTAGATGTGCCTGATTACTGTCCCACTGGCTAGACTCTTCTTCTTCTTCCCTCGAAGAAGAGAAGAGTCCAGTCTCCGAGTCTTCCCTTCATGACGTTTGTGTGCCTGTCCTTCCGCTCCCCGCCGCCAACCTAATCCTTCCATCTCGGGAGCGTCCGGAACGCGTGCCCACCTTTCCGCGCACGCGGCGAACGAAACCTAATACCTGCCGTCCAGATTTCGTCTAGTCTCTCTTTCTCGGCACTTGTAAGAGTACGTAGCATCAAAAATTCCCCTCTCCCCACCACAATCCGTGCCAATTTAGCCTCAGCCGATGTAAATGTATACGCTTTGAGTGGGTGGATCGGAAAATGACCGAGCCGTTCCGGGAACGAAGCCATTTCCGTCGATACCGAAGATCTCACCGTTTTGTTTCAGAACGGACGAGCCGCAGTGCTGCACGATGAGCAGCACGTGCTGGTGAGCATCGCGAGAGCAGTCGACTTTCGAGACTTCAAGTGCAAGGTGAGTCCCAGACTGGTCGCGTTTTTTGTGAATTCATAATTGGGCTGAATGGAACACTTGGACAGTTCAAGTGGCGAGTCGTGTGTCGCAGCTCCACGTGCTCTCTTTCGTAACTTTGCATCGCACCGGAAACTGCAATTCTTGTTGTTATTGTTACGGAAGAGGAGGAAGAGAAGCGTCTGTCGGTGATAAGAGCTTCGTTGATAAACGGCTAATAACCTCGTGCAGCTGCAGAGTTTTCAAAACAATTCTTCTTCTTCTCCTGCTCCCCCTCGTTTCGTTCCATAAGAAACTGTTTACCAGTAGAGATTGATGTAGGTCACATTTTATGATGATCCCTGCCTACCGTAATCCGTTCTATTAGAAGAGACGATTACCGAATCCATCCATCCATCCATCCAACCCCCCTCCACCGTTTCCATTGTTTGCACTTTTTTTCCCATGTTCGCTCTTCCTTCTTCCCGATAATCGAATTAGTTTTCCGGCCGTTTTGCAATTGTTTTGTGTTTTGGGTTCGGCCGAAAACGAGAAAAAGAGACAAGTTGCGGCTCTGCGGAGCCACACGAACACAACAAAATCAACACTTTCCATGAAACTTTAATCGGTGGCCACTCGAGTTTTCCGGAAAGCTTGTTCGTTCGAAACTTTCGGGCGGCTCGTTGCGAGAAGACTGAGTTATCGCAACTTTTCTTCTTTTCCTGTTCCTCAGTTTTAACGACGTCCTCATACTTCAAAACTCTTGATCCTTGAAAGCTGAAATGGCAGCGCCACGTCATGCCCCCACCTCACCCATAATGCGCCCTTTCGCCCGCATGCCAAATAATCATTTAATTGACCCGACGGCTGCTGCTGCAAACTGGCGGTGCGGCTAGAAAAACCGGAACAAAAAAAGAACACAAGTACCGTCAATTTATCTATGTTCGGCATGTAAATACTTGCTGCCAGAGGCTGAATTACGCAATTTCCACCCAACCTTCACATTTCACTTTGAAATAAAAAGCAGTTTTCGATTTCATAACACAGACATGTTTCGCCTTCTCCTCCTTAGTCGTCCCCAAATTCGGAAGGGGAACGGATGAAGATCCGACAAATCGGCGGCCCGTGTTCATTCCCGAAATGCGGCCTTGATGATACCCGCTTCTCTGCGTCTCTTCGTCTCGCACGCTCTCTCGCGAATATCCGATTACTTATTGAAAGTCCTGATCTTCCTGTTCGCAAATTCCAAATCGTAAAAACGATTCCCCGTCGTTTTGCCGCAAACTCCACTATCACACCTCTTTGCAAAGATGAAAAGGTTTATGTAAATCTAGGTGTCGGTGGTGACGATCACTCTTGTTTTTTGCGGCGAACGTTTATCGTATCATCGCTATCGGCTGCAATCAGTCTTGTTACATAATGACTTCCGTCGCGCTCCAGTGGCTCTCGTGTCGTCCGTCCGCTTCTCTAGAACCTCTCCGATTCGCGTAGTGTCTCTGAGTGTGGGCCCACAGTGGAATGACTGACCATATACTTGCCTTCTTATTTGTACTACTCGGCAACTCCTCTCTCTCTCTCTCCAGCTGCTCAGTCTTGCTTCCTATGCTCCTTTCTAGAAGCCAACGAATATGTCTGGCCCTTCTATTCCTAGTCTCCTCCACAACATTCACTCACCTTTTGATGTTTCAGCTGACGTATCTGGGGTGTCTAGTCACGGTAGTGAAGCTGTTTCAGACGCAAGAATCAATCAGCTCTTTTTGCAGATAGTGGCGATCGAAATCCTGTCGGGACTCTGCTTCATTCCGGACGAAGGACACGTGCAAGTGCTAAAAGCGATCACTGAGGTGAGACTCGGAACCACGGGTCACATCATATAATATATAAGGGCTCGAAGGTAGTTGTCACTCACCGAATCCGACTGACAATCTTGAGAAGTTCAGAGACGTTTTGTTTTCGTCCTCCAGAGACGCATAGCTATTTCTAGAACGGCTTCTTTGACACTGCAAACGATAAATGTGTGAAGATGCGCTTATCAGAGACACTTTGGATATCATCCCCAACTAGTTCTAGTCCCTATTTCGGTGGTTTTATCTCCCAGAACACCCCGAGGGCCCCTTTGTCTTCTCTTCATTCCCTCGTATTCCTCGTCATTTCAGGTCAGCTCACTGCTCGGCGAACGAACGAGATTCCAGACGCTCGTGGCGGATCTGCACCGCCACTACTCGACGGACAGAGATACGGACCGCGTGCGGACAGCCATATTCGGTCTCATCAATGCATTGCTAAGGACTGGCGCAGCCGAGGTGAGACACATTTCACGGATAGACGAGCTTCACGATGTTCACTTTCCTTTCCCACCGCCTACTTCCTGCCGACTGTATTGTACTAGAATCGTCCGTAGTCCACTCGCATTGTCTCTACTCGCCTTCAACTTGTTACTTTTCCAGACTTGTGCTGTGTACCGTCAGCATCTGCGCGGCGAGCTGCTGCTGCTCGGCATGTCGACGACTCTAGAGCAATGCCGGGCGGGGGCCTCTCAACGGCTCGAAGACCACATCGATCTGTTCGAAATGATGCGGAAGGAGGACGAGATCTCTCTGGTGGGCAGTTGCACGAGCAGTGACATCTCCTCGTCGTCCTCTTCCGGCGGGTCCACTCCTATCGACTTCGAGTCGGCCGTCGGGATGGCAGAGGCGCTCCAGATGAAACTCAAGCACAGCCATGCCCTTCCGCACTTCATTTCGCTCCTCCAGCACCTGTTCATGGTGCCATGTGACGAGCAGCACGTGCCTCTCTGGCGCCTCTTCGACCTCATTCTCCAACATCTGACTCTGCAAACCACTGTGAACGGGATGACTGATGTGCACACGCCACTGCAGAACAGTGTGGACATGAGTGAGATCTTGGCACGACTGCAGAACCACTGTGACTATGAGAGAATCGCGAAAGAACTCGAGAAGGCGCGAGAGGACATGGACCACGAGAGGACTCGCATTCTCGAGCTGGAGAACCGACTGGCGGACTTCAGCGACGGAAGGGCCAGCAGCGGAAGTCGCATCTCGCTGGCGTCCACTTCGGCCTCTTCGAGCCCCTCGGATCCTTGCCCTTCGCCTCCCCTCCTCCCTCCGATCTGCCCTCCTGTTCCGCCCCCGCCACCTCCTCCGATCGGACTTCTTGCCAATGGACCACCGAAAGACGCGTTGAAGAATGTTCCGGAACCACCTGGCAACATGAAGACGTTGAATTGGCAGAGAGTTCCGTCCGATAAGACGAAAGGAACCGTGTGGGAAGGCGTTGAGGACGAGAAGATGTACAAACAGATGGATCTGACGGAGCTCTCCGGCTGCTTCGCTGCGGGCTCCTCCCATCGGGACGACGACACCGACACTCTGTACGGAACAATCAATCGAAGACCGCAGGCGAACGTGACAGTCATCGATGCCAGGAGATACCAGAATTGCACCATAATGCTTTCAAAACTGAAACTGAGTCACAAGGAAATCAAGCAAGCGATGATGTCAATGGACGAGAAAAGCAAGCTTCCGAAGGATATGATCGAGCAGATGCTCAAGTTCGTGCCGACGAAAGAAGAGCTCGCCCAGATCAACGATTCGGTCATGAAGCACGGCACGCCAACAGTTCTCGCACTGGCCGACCGGTACATGTACGAGATATCGACGATCCCGCGCTTCGAGCAGAGACTCCGATGCCTCCACATCATCCGAACCTTCCACGACCGAGTCGAAGCCCTCCTGCCGCACATCCAAGTCGTCTCGAAGGCGTCCTCTTCAATGCAAGGCAACAAACGGTTCCGGCAGATACTGACGATTGTGCTGGCCACCGGAAACTACTTGAACTGTGGGAAACGGAATGGGAACGCGTACGGATTCGAGTTGGGCTCGCTCAATAGACTGACGGACGTGAAAAACGTCATGAGAAACGATCGGAATCTGCTGCACTGGCTCGTTCAGTTCGTCGAGAAAAAGTATCCGGACTTGACAAAGTTCAAGAAGGATCTAGCGGCAGTGACCGAAGCGGCGCGGTTCAGTCAATCGGAGACGGCTGCTGAGATTCGGATGCTCGAAGAATCGCTGCTAGCTGTGCGGAAAGAGCTGAACCTTCTGGAGTCGGCGAGCAAGGAGGAGCTCCCGGAGAGCATTCCCAGTGACTCGGACCGCTTCGGCCAGGTTGCCAGAACATTCATCTCGACGGCCACGGCAGAGTACCATAATCTGGATAAACTCTTCAGGGAAATGAAGAACAAGGTGATGATGAGTTCCTCCGAACCTCTTATTAGTTACCTTTGCAGTTTTCCGAGTGTGCCAAGTACTTCTGCTACTCGCCGACAAACGGCGCTCCGATCCCGGAAGAGTTCTTCTCGGTCGTCAACAAGTTCCTCATCACATTCAGCGAGTATCATCATCAACTGTGGATGGAAGTGGAAGAAGAGGAGAAAATGAAACGACAGACTATCGCCAGATCGTTCTTGGCGAAAAAATGTGAGTTGAGGAGGAAAGTCACAATGGGAACTCTTTCATTTTCAGCGACGACTCGCCGGAAAGAGAATCACAAGGAGCGAGACTTCGAGCAGCTGATCAGTGCTCTCCAGTCCGGAGACATCTTCAAAGAGGAGCTCTCCCGTCTGCGCACCTCGTTCCGGCCCAAGAAGTCCACGAAGCCCTGATCCCTCTCTCTCTCTCTCTCACAGCTTCTCTTTTTCTCTTCATCCCGATGCCTTCTTCCAGCTTTCCAGCCGCCCCGAATCCCGTCTTCTAGCTCCTCGCCGATCTCTCTGTGCTCCGTCGCTCGACACAAAATGGATCAAATTCTAGTATTCCCGTGGCCTTTTCTGCTCCCCATATCCTGTGGTTCCTTGTTAAATTATGACTGCCTCTAAAAGGCTTTTTGTGTTTTTTTTGTATATAAAAGTAAAATGTAAAAGTGTTTGAATGCTTCCTCGAAAGAAAGCTACCGTATCCAGCACGTCACCTGATTTACAAGGATAAGGCTTATATAAGATTAGGTTGAAGACGTGAGAAGCATTTGGCTCTGCACGTAGCCAGGCGGAATCCAGTTCAGAAGATCAGACAAGAGTACCAAATAAGAACCGGGAAGTTCCGAAACCTCGGGGCAGTAACGTCGCAAGAATCCGCGTCGAAGCCGGATAAATGAGTGACAATGAAACTGATGTCTATC
Organism: Caenorhabditis sulstoni; assembly: GCA_963966605.1. Classification (NCBI taxonomy): domain Eukaryota; kingdom Metazoa; phylum Nematoda; class Chromadorea; order Rhabditida; family Rhabditidae; genus Caenorhabditis; species Caenorhabditis sulstoni. Next base: position 9,166,151 of record OZ016479.1, read on the forward strand.
AGAAAAAAAACATTAAAATGGAATAACAAAGAGACGTGCTCCGAGTAAACATCTCTTCTTCTTCTTCTTCTTTTCAGAAGCCTCTTCAGTTGTTATCTCGTTAGACAGACGACTTCGAATCGGGGTCTAACGGAGCGGAAACGGAAGAAGTTCCTCATTGGTTCTTGAGCCGTTTCGTAGTTTCTGCTATTCACTGGCTAAGCGCAAAGTTTGCTCTGACGTTGCCCTCGCACAAAAGAAAATAATGCTCTAAATCTTCCTTTAGTTCTTTCAGTTAGCGCCTTAATCCGTCTGTAGATGATACGAAGTGAGTATAAAAAGGTGATTTTCGATATGAGAAAGCCAGTTGGAAACGAAGAGATTCTAGTTTCAGTCGCCTCGGACGCTTCGTTATCCCATATCCCACAGCTTGTTGGTTTCTCGATCAATCCGATTGAAATGAAATCATGGAAGTCGGGAGAGAGATCCAGCGAACACTTCGACAAGCTTTCTATGTTGCCTGTACGCACTCTCAATATTCGCATTACTTCCTGTTTTCTGTTCCGACGCTCAGAACACACTCAAAGCTCCTTCTCACAATTCTTCTTTCAGCATGAACTCGCTGTTCCAGTTTGGAAGTGTTCAAGCCAATCCGCTCTACAACTGTTCGGCGAAGAGCCCGCAGGAGTGGACGGCTCAACTGGGAACGAGGAGACCGCTTCTCGGTGTCATCCTGATGGTGTTCGGAGTCTTCGTGGAGGTCATCTACGTGCCGTGTCTGGCGGCGATCTACAAAAGAACACTTCTCCAGCACTCGTGCTACAAAATCATGTTCCTACTCGGCATCACCGACATGATTGCGACCTGTGAGTTCCGAATCTCTCCCCCCTTCCTGCTCGATCTCTCCACTTCCAGCTCTCGCCACCGTTCTCTCCGGCTTCCTTTTCTTCGAAGGCGCCGTCTTCTGCACTCACCCGGAAGTCGTCTACATCGCCGGATGCTTCGCCCTGGGCGGCTGGGTCTGTTCGTGTGCTCTGACTCTGCTGCTCGTCATCAACCGTATCTCTGACATCCTCGTCCCACGAATCTCCGAGTTTCTCTTCTCGAATCAGCGCACTTGGTTTGTCGCCTTGATCCCTATCTCCTACACCCTGCTCGTCATCACCTTCACCCCGGCCATCATCTTCAACTCGACGGTCATGGCCTGGATCGGAGATCCGCTCATCCACGAGAACCTCGCCAGTTCGTACTACAACCCGATCCAGAACATCAACAACTTCGTCTTCATCACCGGAACCATCTTCTTCTACGGAGCCTACTGCTTCTTCATGTCCCAAAAACAGATGGGCTACAAGATTTCGTCAGGAAGAAACGTGAGTTCGGACCAGCGAGATCAAAAGCAACACCTAGATTCAGGTGTTCATCCAGTCGACGTTGATCTGTTCAATCAACTGCTCGTCTGCTCTCGTCTACTCGATGATGATGTTCGTGAAGCCCAACGAGTACATCGTGCTCTTCGGAGAGCTCGCCTGGTCTCTCGTTCACGGTGGGCTCGTCCCTCGAAAGACATCCTCACTTTGGTTTTTTTTTCAGGCTGCCCTGCTATCATCTATCTCACGATGAACAGAACGATTCGTCAGGAGGTGGTCAGTTGGTTCAAGAAGAGCTCCTTGATCAGAGACAGTCACAAGACCACCTCCGAATTGCAAACGAACAACATCAGTTCCAGTGGACCCTTGTGACAATGGAAAAGAGTGTACGTCTTGATGAATCTTTGGAATAAAAAAAAACAAGATCGTTTTCTTAATGTCGAGTTAGTTCATTTCGTATTCGGTGATCCATTGAAGAAGACTACGGATTCAAATTTCTGATCGCGTCGTGTTTCTCTGGAACCACGGCCTTCCTATTTCGGTTTGCTCCGGAACCCACCGCCAGAATGCTTGTCTCGCTCGTCCGGATACTCTTCGCTCGACTCGTCCGACGACACCTTCTTCGACTTCTCCGACGTCTTCTGGACGGGAATCACCACCTGTGGCGGCTTCTCCTTCTCGATCTTCTGTATCTGTCCGTCGTTGAGACTGAGTCTCTCGTACACTTCCGCATGGCTCACTCCTCCGTGCGTCTTCAGACGGGGAGTCATCCGGACGCACGACACTCGGGGACACTGCGCCGGCTCGCTCTCCACTTCCGTTTCGATCACACTCCGCACGCTCCTCCCGGATATAACTGCCTCTCTCTGACGGTCTCGAAGTGCCTGCAGACTTCTGAAGATCCAGAAGACGTTCTCAGGACGTTCCGAACCTGCCGTCTCTCCAGATGCAGTTGCTCGCGGCTTCTATCGTTGCACGAGCATGCAACAACCATATAAACAGGCAGAATGAGCACCAAAAAGTGTGAAACTAGAAGGATTCATTGAGATTTCGGAAGAGAGCCGGCTGGAACGAACGTTCAATTAGCAGATTCTCATACATCGATCGTCGTGCGCTTTTCGAGAGGAAAAAGGAAGAAATGAAGGGGAAAACACGTCTCTCGTCTCGCGTCCGCTCTTTTTTTGCGAACTGTGATGATTTTCAAAAGTGGGGTTGTAGGTGTAGTATGAACATGATCTGTTGCAGATTACTGAACGGATCGACACATCAGTAACACTTTCCGACACGTGTAGGCGTCGGTTGATCCAAGTTTCGGAGGAGAGCCTCTATAAAAGGATCGAGTGGATCTTCATCTCGCCGAACTTTGATGCTTCGGAGCGGGTTACTGTGGGTTCTACAGCCGAATCCGATCGAAGACAGACCAGTCTAGACGTGTCTTGTGTCGCAATGAACTCTCAGGACACTCCTTCAGTTTCTGTCCTTTTCAGTCTGTTCGAACCGTTCACAGTTCATTTCTCTTTCCATGTGTTCCATTGCTCCGATCTCTGCGTGATTTCAATATCATCACAGTTCGAAACAACGCGATTTGCGTCTGAAACGGACTACGATTCCTGCGACGTCTTCTTTAATCCCGCCTCGATGACCTCATCGCCTCTCTCCTACATAAACCCGTTAAACTCTCCGGTTTTCACACCTCATTACCGCAACTTTTATCCCTTCCTCTCGCGTCACTTTTAAAAATCATCGTCGCATCGAATCGCTTCAGAGACCATGGCGAGAGTCTTCTTCGTTTCGTTCGCCTTTCTCTCGGCCGCCGTCTTCATCTCAGTCTCAGCGCAGGCGAACCGAGCCAAGGCTTGCCAGAAGGCCGTCAATCTCGGAGTCACGTTCTACACTGCCGCAGAGTTGCAGCCGGTAACAGAGCACTTGAGCACGCCTACTACCAATCCCTGGATTTCAGATTCTCGCTTGTGCCGAAGTTCCGTTCTACAACAACCCAAATGATACTGCCACAATCATCTCAAGTACTGATTTCAGGAAGTACCTCTCATCTCTGAAAAGTGACATATTCCAGATGCGAAGACGTGCGTGATCAACAACAGTATGAGCAAGGCTCTTTCGGCTCTTTCGCTCTACAACGGATGTGAGTTCCGTCCCGCCCACCTACAGTAACCCTGTCTGTTTCAGTCAACGGATGCACCGATCTGATGGCCCTCCTCGACAAAATGACGAAGCCGTTCCTCAACCAGTGCAAGCCAGTGATCAACAAAGCTCTGAAAGTGCTCAACAACTGCAAGAAGAACAACCAGAAAACGGGGACGGCGAAGCAGAACGCGTGCATGAACAAGGTGTACGGACAGTGCATCGCCATGGTCACCAAGAAGTTCGTCAACAAAGTGTGCACTGCTTTGTCGAAGGTATATTCCCTCGAATAGTTCGCCGGAATCCTGATGTTTCTCTCAGAAAATGACGGCCACCGAGTGGAACTGCTGCAAGACGTACGCCCCGAAAGTGGTCAATGTGAAGGCGTACGCGTGCTACAACATTGTGAAGTAACCGCTGAATGCGTCTCTCAAAACAACGCCTCAAAACATGTTCCCGTTTTAGCGAATAAATATTTGAGCCAATTAAATGTTGTTTTTGTTGTTGAACTCGCTAATCCGAGAGACGAGTTACTTCTGCGAATCAACAGTGACAATTCGGAGAATGAAACGAATTTTGTAGAAGATAATATGCGAGTGATTGAGAAGTCGATAAGGATTCCCATGAACGTGCTTCAGACTGATCCTCTCGTACTTCTGAACTTGTCAACTGTGTGTTCGAGAAGCTTCTCAAAACTTGTGCTTCTCTGTATCTATTGAATTCGCTGCTGTCTCCACTTCTTCAATTCCAGTAAAATCACTCGTTTCAGCTTTCCGGAAATCTTCTCGAACCCGACGGATCTGTTTTTCGTTACAATCTGTACCCTATAACTTCGATGTTGGATCGGTTCAAAGCTGGGAAAGTTCTTTCATCCAAGTTCAGTCGAAAAGAGATTTGGTGACCGTTGTACCCGTGATTTTTCGCCGCCTCGCTCGATCGAACTGCGATAATCCGGCCGCTCAAACGAACCCGACAGCCCGCTTATAAAAGAGGGAGCGAGAAGAGTGCTCGTAATCCGGCCAAATGTTCATCCCGGTGCATTTAGATCCCCCTTTATCGTCTACTTTCCATTTTTCCGCCGATTCCAGATCATGGCCGGACGCATCGCTTTCCTCTTCGCCTTCTCCGCACTCGGCCTTGTGTCGGCCCAGACGAATCGGGCCAAAGCCTGTGAGAAGGCCGTCAACCTGGGAGTCACCTTCTACACCGCTTCCGAGCTCGAGCCCATCCTCTCGTGTGCCGAGACTGCTTGGTACAACAACCCCAACGACACTGCCACCATCATCTCAAGTACTCTCCCGTTGCCTTTCAGTTTCGAAAAAACCTCTCTTCAGACGGAAAGACGTGTGTGATCAACAACAGTATGAGCAAGGCTCTTTCGGCTCTCTCGCTCTACAACGGATGTGAGTTCTGTCCCGCCCCCACCTACAGTAACCCTGTCTGTTCCAGTCAACGGATGCACCGATCTGATGGCCCTCCTCGACAAAATGACGACTCCGTTCATCAACCAGTGCAAGCCGATCATCAACAAAGCGACGAAAGTGCTCAACAACTGCAAGAAGACGAACACGAAAACGGGAACGGCGAAGCAGAACGCGTGCATGAACAACGTCTACGGACAGTGCATCGCCATGGTCACCAAGGCGTTCGTCAACAAAGTGTGCACTGCGCTCGCCGGAGTCAGTTTCCCCAAGTCCCGAACGCCAACTTGCATTTTCGATTTCAGAAAATGACTGCTAAGGAGTGGAACTGCTGCAAAACGTACGCCCCCAAAGTGGTCGATGTGAAGCCGTACGCCTGCTACAACATCGTCAAGAGCTAAATGAAGCATCGGCAGATCAACGAAGAATATGAAAACTTATCGTCGCGCATAAATATGTTGTATTGACAAAAACATGAATATTTCGAATTTTTTTCTCTAATCTTATCAGCTTGAAGACCAGGAGCGGAATCAGAGGAAACTCTGTTCAGAACCGGGTCTATTTTGTGAAGTTTCGGTGGAGATTGAGCTCACTATTTATACAGGTCTCAATGAGTTCATTAGTGGCGGATTAGCCGTTTCGGCACCAAAAGATCAAAATGAAAGCGACGGCCACTCCGAGCGTTGCTATCACGTCTTCTGTTCCGTCACTCGGCTGTCTTGCCTGTTTGTTTCCTCATTTCTTCGAGTGATTAATTGCCATCTTGCGGCCCTTTTCTTTTCACGAATCCGTCAGAGTCTTACTGTACGCCTACTGTGGTCGTTGAACTTTTGAAACTGTGACTTGTTCTTTTCGCCTACAAAAATCGGATGACCGAAAGATTTTATGTAATCCGGCTCTAATGAACCACTCTCTGAAACGGTTCGCTATAAATAGTGGCTGCGAAGCGAACCGACCGTCAGACTGACTCTCTTTTAAAGAGCGCCATGCACAGCCTCGTTCCTCTCTTCCTCGCACTTTCCCTGGTGGGAGTCGTTGCTGCAAATCGGGCTCAAGCGTGCCAGAAGGCTGTCAATCTGGGAGTCACTTTCTACACGGCCAAGGAGCTCGAACCGGTGAGATGAGAAGAAGAAGAAGCTGTTCCCGAAAACGGAAGAGTGTTCAGATCCTCGCTTGCGCCGAAGTCCCGTTCTACAACAACCCGAATGATACGGATACTCTCATTTCGAGTAAGATCCACGGATACATTGAACATCGAAAGCCCATTTTCAGACGGAAAGACGTGCGTGATCAATAACAGCATGAACAAGGCTCTTTCGGCTCTTTCGCTCTACAACGGATGTGAGTTCCGTCCCGCCCACCTACAGTAACCCTGTCTGTTCCAGTCAACGGATGCACCGACCTGATGGCCCTCCTCGACAAAATGACGCAGCCATTTATCACTCAGTGCAAGCCAGTGATCAACAAAGCTCTGAAAGTGCTCAACAACTGCAAGAAGAACAACCAGAAAACGGGGACGGCGAAGCAGAACGCGTGCATGAACAAGGTGTACGGACAGTGCGTCGCCATGGTCACCAAGGCGTTCGTCAACAAAGTGTGCACTGCTTTGTCGAAGGTGGGTGGAGCAGAATGCACGTGTCAATAGCCATGGGAGTTTCAGAAAATGACGGCCAAGGAGTGGAACTGCTGCAAGACGTACGCCCCGAAAGTGGTCAATGTGAAGGCGTACGAGTGCTACAACATCGTCAAGACGTAAATCATTTTTGGGAAAGAAATGAAATTTCAGTTACAATATACCGTGGTTACTGTAAAAGATATGGTGAAGGTCTCTTTAGTGTTTCAATGAATGGAAGACTCTCAAGTCGAGAGATACTATCGGGAAAGACCCCGGAACCTCTCTCGGCTACCGTAATCCTCGATGTGGTTTCAGAAGACGTTCTCTTTGATACAGTAATCCTAACGTTTTTTGTTGTGGTCACTTAGGAATCGGCTGCAAACATTCCGTCACCAGACAGATCAAAGCGATCAAGTTAACAGTGCAAAGTACGCGAGCCAACTTTTTTGCCCGCTACCGCCGTCCCCACAGTTCGATTGTTGCGATGCTCGCTGTACCCTCGCAACTCTTTTTCATGCTCTGGATGGCAAAATCAAGAGCAGCTCCTCCTGCGGCTCGTGTCAAATCCGTGCTCGCGAGGGAGCTCTCTTTCGCGCGGCGACGGGTTCATCGCGTCTCGGCTCTGCGTCTCGCCGGGGCTCCGCGAGCTCTCGTTCGAAATCATGTCAAAACTGTCGTCGTCGTGTGCTCACTGGGCAGCAGCAGCAGAGCAAAACATTGCGATTGTTTGGTCACTCTTTCTTTCGGAACGAGAGGACCTCCTTCTCACTTTCTCATCACTCTTGGCTCGTTCGCTCTTCCAACATTGGCTCCCATCACCATCCTTCTGCGTACATTGGTTACTGTCCCAACGAGGTGTATCCCTTCTCCCTCCTTGTTTCCACTCGTGCTCACTTCTGACAATTCAGATGCGTACCGATGTCGGCTCGATTCCTCTGATGTGTCTTCTGTCGACACTGACTTCTGGAGTGCTCGGCTACCTTCCGACCGAAGACCTCACGAATGCGATCATTCCAGGAGGAGGCTTTCCGCCCGGAGAGACTATCATTCCCACGGAAGGAGAAGAAGACAGTGAGTGAAACTTCTGGTCCTCTCGCCTGAAATACGACCACTCGGCGGGAATGCTTTGATCGTTTTCCTCGTTCTTTCCAGGTTCTCCCGATGAAGAAACTGACTCCGAAGGCTCCGATTCGATCTACCGAAAGAAAGTCTCCACTTTTCGTCGTCGCAACATAAACGCCCCGTTCGGAGGCCGTGTTCCGTTCAGTCGAATGGCTTACAAAGCCGGCTACGGCTCGAATCGGATCGGATTCTCGCGTAATGCGAATCTCGGAGGGGCGCCTCCTCCACTGGGAGGATACTATGGAGAACGGAATCCCTACGGAACCGTCGGCATCGGCAGTTCTTTCCCGCCGCACGGAGGATCCATTCCCGAGGAGTACAACGTGCGTCCTACTGCCCCATTCTCCGGTTTAATTGGAGGAAGTCGATCCGGTTACTACGGGAGCACAGTCGGAATGAGAAGGGGCGGAGCCACCGCGATGAGCTCCAGAAAGCCGAAACTTCCGACCACCGACTACCCACGTAAGTGTTCGGAATCGAGAGTCCACTCCTTCGAGAATCATGTCTTTTTTTAAGCTGACTACGCTTCGAACGATCTGATGAGCAGCTTCAACGGAGCCAATCCGGCGATTCCGTCGCTCAGAGAGCTTGCCACGTACGCATCGCGATATGGACCCGCCTATCTTCGCGAACGGTTCGGAGCGCATGAGGAGAGGATGCCGTACGGAACCGCCGGCGGGGGTCCCCAAGTACCGCCACGTGGCGGCGGAATGCCCATCGATTTCAACATGAACATTGCCTCGAATCACTGGAACGGAATGGGAAAAGGAATCGGAGCGCCGATCGGAATCATGTCGCGCGATGTCGACTCGTATCAGCACGACGATGCGACGACCAAAGCAAACAACAAGAAGACGGGTAGGTCAACAACCACCACTACCGGCTCGCCAAGCTCCACTCCAAGGCCCAAGAAGGCTAGGAAACCGGCAAAGAAGACTTCCGCTTCGACCACAACGACTGCGAAGCCAGAGAAAACGACTAAGAAAACCGCCTAAGAAAATTATTATTTCAAAAAAACGAACAATTGTACAACTTTCTACCTGCCAAAATACATATTTTTACTGACAAAATTATGAGCTACTAAATAAATTTATTCATCAGGAAATGAGGAACAAACTCGTCCAGTCTGTACACTATTCCGAAAGCAGCAGCTAACGAAAACGAAGCTCATATTACTAGTAACAACAAGGAAGATACGAAACCGGTCGATCGATTAGAGAAGCGAAACGTTGGGTACAATAGGCAGCACCAATACAGAAACGAGTACGAATTCGAATGAGATGGTTTGGAAGAGAATTTCGTACAATGTGGGGAATGAATCGGGAGATCTTTATACTTTTTATAGGGTGGGGGTAGCTGGCGCTTTTTCGCTAGTTGGGGATGCAGTTTCAGCGGTGTTTGGTGGAGATCCGGTTGCAGACTTCTCCTTGGCCGGAGCAGGCTCCTTTGAAGGAAGGCAAATCCGAGGTTTGACAGTCGATGAGGTACGAGCAGATGAATCCTTATGCACCTCGTATCTAGAATATATACTGTTAACAGTTCATGGAAAAGAGCGGCACCTGAGAATCTCAGAATCCGGAATGCTCAGCTTTTGCTTAAGAACTTGTCCTATACGAAGATTCACGTCATCGCGAGTAGCGTCGCGGGTCCACAACGAAACTTTGTCTCCCTTCTGGCGTACGTTAACGACGGCTCCGCAGATGTAGTCCCCGTACTCATCGAATTGCTCGCCGACAATAGCCATCAAGAGCTCGAGCCAATAATGATCGAGCAGCTGAGTTCTTCTCTGAAGCTTCTGAGGATTGTTGAGAGGAATAAGTCAGCAGTCCATTACCTGCTTATCGACAACGACGAGCCAGCGACCCCCTTGAACATTGTTTACATCTTCCCACATTGGCTTGATTCCCTCCTTGAAGAGGTAATAGTCCGATCCCCAGTAAAGACCACCGGCAGACTGAATGTGGTTGTAGAGCGACCAGAAGTCTTCAACAGTGTCGAAAAGTGACACCATCTTAATTCGAGACTTTATAGCGAATCAGTTATTCACTCTCACTTTCAGACAATCCTCCCACTCCTTGTTGCGATCGGCCTTCAAATACCACAAAGCCCATCGATTCTGGAGTGGGTGCCGAGTGAGAAGCTCCTGCGGAATCGACACCTCCGTCTTTCCATCGCCAGCAGCTGTCACAGCGCTATTATCAGCAACAGTAGCCGACATTTCACTGAAATAGAGAAATTCCATAAATTAATTGAAAAAATAAACGAGAAGTTCGCCGAAACCCACAAATTTCTACAGGAATGACACACAAAAACAGCCCGAAAAGCATCAAAAAGAGATCAGGCGCGAATGTTGAAATTCAAACAATTCTTCACAGTCGAAACGAGTGACACCGTAGTTTGTTCGCTGCGAGATATCGCGCCGTGAGAATGCCGCCTCCCTTTAAACGCAGAGACATGAGCGGACACAATTTTTCGCCATTTCTCTCTCCGCTCCGGTTGCAGTTCTCCGCTGAAATCAATTGAAAATAAATTTTTGCCTTTTCAGCCGAATTTTGGTTGTCTTGAGTCTTTAACTTCATACTTATTCAAAATCGTTCTGCTGACTCAATAAAACATTGCGAAAAACTAAGAAGCTTCATATCATTTTCAAGTTCCAGGAGATTTCGAAAAATTAGAGTTTTGAATATGATTGTTCCAGATATTCACTGTTTTCAGGGAAATACCTCTCCATTGCAGGTTCCGCTGTGGACTGTTTCAGCATCAATCTTTGTGGAGAATTTTCAAAGAGAACATTTTCTTTGTTTACAGTTGAGGGCTCTGCCCAATTTCTTCAATTTATCCACTAGTGCGCCTCCTTCTTCTCCGCATCGTCGTCAGGAATTCATGAGACGTCTCGGTGTCTCGCTCTCAGTACGCGGCTCTCGTAGGAGCAGGCAACAGCAGCACAGCACAGCGGCCTCCACAACATGCACATATAAATATATCGGGGTGGGGCGCCTTGCCCCCTCTTTCTCGGTTTCTCTCTGTGTGCCGTCTCTGTGCGCGCACGTCTCTTGCCTTGTTTTCCCTGCCCATAGCCCCGTAAAAAGGAGACGAGAGTGTTCGGAGAAGCGCCGAGACGCAGCTAGCGTTGCCTGAGGCGCCATTCATCTAACCGCCTGCGTCTGGCCCCTGACACCCCACCCTCAACGTCGCAGCCTCCGATGTCGTCGTCGACGACTTCTTCAGAGTCTCCCCCCTTTCTATACACCCTGGTCACCATCGATTTTCTATGGCGTAGCCCCTTGACGGCTTCGTCGTTTTTTGTGTTTGCGCTGCTTCTGCTACTGCTCTTCTGCGTCTCGTGCGCCCCTCCCTCCGCACCCGTCATAATTACCACGTCGTCCACGTAGTCTGCAACGGCGCGCCACGCCCTCTCTACATTCCCCTGACAACAGATGTCAAGTCATCGAGAAGTGGTCCGTGGGGAGAAATGTATCGAGTTTTCGACCCGGCTGCTTGTTTCGCTGTTTCTTTTCGATCTTGAGAGCATCTAGTTAAGGCCCTCACTGTTTCAGAGGTTGTTGGTGAACATTTCAGCGAGTCCCCACCAGTCGAGTTTCGGTTGTGTTCGTCTTTGTTCTCTGACCAGGCTGCTTCTTTTCTGACTAGCTTTGTTTATGCTTATCAGACGAGCACTTTTGTTTACTCCGGAGAATTCCGAGTACACCAACACATTAAACTGCGATCTGACAGCAGGATTGTCAAAATAAGAAATTGAGAGCGATTCGAAAATGGCTTGAATTCTGAAACGAAGAGTTAGTCTGAAGCAAGAACACATTTTATATTTCAATTGAACTTCTGAATCTGAAAAACCAGCAGGGTTACTGTAGCTGTGGGGCTCCCAGATGCTCTCGGACTGAACAAGTTTTGGCGGCTTTCGGGTTACTGTAGTTTGGAGAGGTGACCTTGAAGGGAGGAGAACGTGGGAAAAGAACACTTGAGAGATTGCGGCTCTCACTTCGTTTCGCTCCTTTTCTACGTCTTCTCCTTTTCGGGCCAATTCCTCCTCTTCTGTGTGCTATACGTTATTGAATTATGCCTGTCAGAGGAGCCGACACAAGTAGTAGTCGAGTCGAAAAAAGAAGATGCTCCTCTCCTTTCTTTTCTCTTTTCCCCCAAGATTTTCAGCCGTCGCCGCCGCTTTCAGAAATGTTTCTCGAAAGAAAGCGTTCAACTCCGAGTGAGACTTGCCAGAATAACAGATTTCGGAGTTTTCCGCTCCAAATCCTTCTTCTTCTTCTTCTTTTTAGTCGTTTTTGGACGGGGCCCCCCCGAACAAAAGTGGTTTCTTCTCTCGAAGAATTGGCGATCTGATGCGCATTCCCGAGTGTGTGTGTGTGTGTGTGTGTTCTGCCAAGGAAATTGGTTTTCCGTGTCTCTGCGTATCTCGCTCCGCCACACTCTCTCACTCTCTTCCAAAGATGGAGACCCGTGATACGAGAAGGCTGGTACGTAAAAGTGACCATCCAGCTGTTTGATCATTTACTTTTTCCCTTCGCGTGTTTTTCTGTACGATACCGAGTAGTTTTGATGCAGTTTGGAAAGCGGATTAGAATAGTGATTCACATTGCGGACAATGCGCTGTAATCAACGCGCAACGCGTCGAATTTCGAATTGTGTCTTGATTCGAGAAAGAAAACAGAAGCGAGAAAGTAGTAATTGGTCCGTGGGAACTCGCCCCATCGCGATCTCCGTCGAACGCCTCGGCGGTGTGTTGGCGTTGAAGTTTGGTGAAAAGAAACGAAACAGACCACACGTTTTATGTTCCAATAAAACATGGCCGAAATCTGTCGGGGCCGCCGAGTGCTCTTTTCTTCTTCTTCTTCATCATGCCGCCAGAGAGCCGACGCCTCTCAGCTCTTTTCTTCGCTTTTTCTTTTTTCGTTTCTCGCTCCGCCGCCGCCGCCGGCCGCATCATCATCATTTCTTACATTTTAACGTCGACGGATCGAGTGCCGCAGGACGCGAAACTCTTCCGATCCGGCACATTTTCTCGGCATTTCAGCCGCCAAAGAGAAAGCAAACTCTGCGAGAAACCGGAGAGTCGGGAACGTGATTCTCGAGAAGTGTCTGACTCATTTCCAGAACAAACCCCTCACTTGTTCCTCTTCCTTTTAAGAAAACATGCCGAGTTCTCGCGACAGGTGGAATTCTTTCTTAGATTAGATTCGTCGATTGTTCGTCCAGAAATGAAATGTATTTCTCATCTTATCTCCAGCCAACTGTCATTCTCTCTTTTCCCCTCTCCCTTCTTTTTCATTCTTTTCACACACACGACTGCCACGTCACATTGTTGGCTCGAGATGTTCTGTCCGGAGAGGGACTAGAAATGCTCATGGCCTAATTTTCCCGGCTCGTCTTCCGAGTTTCAAACAGAATCCGGGTGTTCCGGGTGTTTTTCCTCTCTCTTTTTCAAATTTCTCGACAGTTTCCCCTTAATTTTCTGGTAATTTCAACTTCTGGTTTCTTTACTTTCACAGTTTTTCGCCGAAAACTCAAATTTCTGTTTCTTTTTTCATTTTTATTCCTTAAATTGTCCCTTTTTAATCAGCAAGCAAACATACGAAAAACAACAGTTTTTTCGATTTCTTTCGTTTTCATCGATTTTTCGGCTCTCCAGAGTGCCTCTACAGTAATCCGTTTCGATTCGTTTTCTCGAAAATCATTGCCCAAACATCGGGTGACCTTACAGTTTTTTTTTGTTTTTCCTCCCATAAAATTAGCATTCTCTTCGTATCGCCCACTCGTTTTCCGCCTTCTCTGATTCATTTTTTCGGTTCAATGGAGGTCTCTCGATTCGGGGAAAAAGGGGGGCAGGACTGCCGCTTAATTATTCAGTCAGTCAGACTAATGGGCGGGCATGCCAAGTAATGCACCCAATTCTTCGCCTTTTCTTCTTCTTCTTCTTCCCAGCCACTTTCAGTTGGCGAAAGGAGGCAAAGAAGAAAAAGAAGAAAAAGAAGAAGGAGAAGAAGAAGGAGAAGAAGAAGAAGAAGAAGAAGAAGAAGAAGAAGAAGTAGGTGGTGTGGGGCCAAGTTGCAAAGAGACGCAGACGTCGCCTGCCTCAATTTTATGCTCATTTCCGGCAGAGCTCTCCGGACGGAGCCCCGCTTCTTCAGCTCCTTTTTTGCCTTCTTGCGCTCTCGATAAACACAGCGTTTCCGCTACCTTTTCGTTTCTTTTTGTTCCCCTCGGACCTACAGTAACCTCGCGAGCCGTGCCTCCTTACAGTCTCTTCGTTCCCTTTCTCCTTCTTCTTCTTTCTGCCTTTTTCAACGCTATCATCTGACAATCACTACGCACACACACCCCGTTATCAATCTGCATAACCAGATCACTCGCCCCTTTTTGCTGCCTCTCTCCTCCTTTTTCTCTCCCTTTCTCACCCCCTTTTCAGCCCCATTTCAACCCCATTTTCCCGTTTTCGGTTTCAAAACGATCGAAAACACATACGTTGACTGAGGGTTTCCGGTACTTTGCGCGTTCAAAGTTTGCTCGCAACTGAAACCTACCGTAATCTGTTTCGTAACATCAAAAGTTATACGGCCCTCTTCATAAAAGCTTCCGTTCTTTTTTCGGAATGTTTTATGGGAGGAGGAAGGAGATTGTTAAGTTTGCAACTGGAAGATTCAAACTGCCGGCCAGCGCCAGATGCAAGAGACAAGGATGGTCCATCAAGAACCGGAATGTCGGATCACCGTGGCGGATTGTGTCCTGAATGATCGGGGAACTGCCATCCCCGTGTTTTCGACTCACTTCCTAGCTCTGAGCGTCTGAAGCAGTCGGTCAGAAAGTGGGAAAGTGTTGACCTCCGAGCTTACCGGCGTGTTCTTCCCCCGGCTCACTGTGCATTCTCTGGCAGCTCCTTGCTCCATTCTTTGCTCCTTTTTGCTTTCATTCTGTCATTTCCAATCAATTCCAGGTGACATGTTTCCCCCCAATTCGGTCTTGGCACTAATTCAAATTAGAAGAGGAAAAAAGCTTTTAGTAGGCGAAAAAATAAAGATGAGCGGGTGACGGATCGATGATTGGAAGCGAGAGAAAGAGAGAAAAAAGGGACGAAGTATAGTTTGCATAGTTGTTTGGTTTGGTCTCTGTATTTACGAGAAATGAGAGAAAACGAGACGAGTTTGTGTTTCGCCCCCCGCTTCCTTCCCCTCTCTTGTTCCTCGCTTTTTTCCCTCTCTGATCCGAGCTACCATCACCTCGGTTCGTCCGATTCTGGCCGGAGCATCGTGAAATCGTGCTGCTCCAGAGGACTCCCTCCTTCCAATCAGTTTCCGAAACCCGAGCCCCCGTCGCTTGCCCTCTCTCTCTCTTCCTCCCCCGTTTCCTTCCTGAAGACGTCATCCCCGTCTAATATGTAAATCGCCCGTCCGCTCCCTGCCCGCTTTTCGTTTCTCTTATTCTTCCGATTCTTCTTCGTGGTATCACCTCCTTATCACTCTGGCCCCGCCCCCTTTCTCGCTTCCCCTCGCCATTCCAATCATTCTCCTTCGTTTCAGCAACAACATCGCTTCGTGAGACGGGCTCTCTGAGAACATCAGGTTGACGGAGCCACTCAGTTGCAAGGAGAGACGACGGCGCCGTCCGTCTCCTTCCTCCGTCTTCTTCTGAAGCAGCAGCCGCCATGGCGAAGGAGTTCCAGTTCAACTGGAGGCCGCCCATCCCGCCCCTCCTTCTGCAGGGCTCTTGCTTCGATCGATACGATGACGTAAGTCTTTTTGTGTTTTCCGCCTCGCCGACATCGAAAAGAAACAACGCATAAAATGAGACGAAACTCTGATAACGGCCTCTTCTTT
Organism: Caenorhabditis sulstoni; assembly: GCA_963966605.1. Taxonomy (NCBI): domain Eukaryota; kingdom Metazoa; phylum Nematoda; class Chromadorea; order Rhabditida; family Rhabditidae; genus Caenorhabditis; species Caenorhabditis sulstoni. Next base: position 9,181,644 of record OZ016479.1, read on the forward strand.
CCGCCTTTTAATTGCCGCCAAAGAGGAAACGATCATGATCTTTCGGTGCTCTTCTTCTTCTTCTTCGAAAATTCCATCGTTGGATTGTACCAAATTGATGGTAATTAAGCGGGAAAATGGAAAGAAAAAAGAGCAAAAAGCGGGAGGAAGGAGCCCGCGTTTCCACAAATTAATCCGTTTTTGAGTGATAGAGCGAGCGAGAAAAGGAGTGATAAAGAAAGAGCAAAAGATAATGAGAAGGAGCAGATGCTGACGACTGACTGGCCCTGTGCTCGATGCTCCCGGCGATAACGGCCGAGATCGAATAGAAACTAACAGCACCACGTGATGGCGAACGAGAATGCCCGCTAGAAACTGCAAACAGAATGATCAGAAAGGGGGGGAAGAAGTGGGTAGGGGACTGACGAAACTGACCTCTCGATCCATCATCTAGCAGCACTCAAGTGAACTTTGTGCGCTTCATCGAATCGTAGTTTCGCGAGCGAGATAAAAACGATGGCGCCACGTCATAGATAAGTGATCAGTTTGATGATTGCATCATCGCATCACTCCTCTCGTATACATCACCCCCTGCCGGAAGCGTGACACCAACAAAACATCTTCTGGAACTTTCAGGAAAGCACGTGTCTCGAGCTGAACGCGCAAGTGCGCGTCGACGAGTTCGGCTTCTTCCTCTACTGGCTCGTCGAGGGAAAAGACGCCGTCGTGCTCGATATGGGCCAGATCTGGGAAGCCCGTCCCGCCGGACTGCCCAAAGACGGCCGCATCATGTTCGAGCTGGAGCAGAGGGGAGCCAGAGAGACGATCGAGGAGCGGACGATCTGGGTGACGCACGGTCAGGACCTCGTCAACGTGCAGTCGTTCTTTCTCGTCGCCGACAGCGTGGAAGTGGCGAAGACGTGGAAGACGGGTCTCAATGAGATTCTGAAGACGTCACGGATTCGACACGTCTGTCCGACGACTCAATTACAAAAATAGTGAGGAAACTGGTGGAAAGGGTCGAAAGGTTGAATTGCGATTTCAGCTGGAAATGGCTGACATTAAATGTGAACGAGCGACGGAAAATCCCGATAAAGCTGATCATCAAGACGTTCTCGTCGGGCAAACCGGAGAAGATGGTGCAGAAGTGTCTGAACGACCTGGGCCTCGGAGGAGACAAGGTAGTGAGGAAGGCTCGCCTGGTGTAGTGTCTGTCGTGCTGTGCCCTGATTCCGATCGCTTTCCTTCTCTCTCTCTCTTTCACTCTTTCCGTCGCTCTATCCGAATGAGTGCACAGCATGTTCCGTTGTCTCTTCTGCTTGTTCGTTCTCGTTTCGTGTGCAACCTTTCTTTCTAGTACACTCCGGTCAGAGTGATCAATCGGTCGATGGGCAAGAAGTTCCGCAACTTCTACAAGTGCAGTCGCGACAGGAAGCGAAAGGTTTGACATGTTGTAATCTTGTTGTGCATCTTTTTGCATGCAACTGATGGCAACTTCCACATTTCCACTCGGAAAAGGATCATCGTCGAGTTCAGTCCGTTTATCGATTTATTTCAGGAGCGAGAAGAGCTCGACGTGGATGCTCTGACGTTCGACAAGTTTCTCAAATTGTACAACAAGATCTGCCCACGGACTGAAGTCCAGGAGCTATTCGTCAAACTGTTAGTTTCACTCCGTGCAGGCGTCGTTGAGTATTCCCGAATTCAGATCCGGCCAGAAAGAGTATCTGACGAAGGACCGTCTCATCAACTTTCTGAACGAAGAGCAGCGAGATCCGCGTCTCAACGAGATTCTCTTCCCATTTTTCGAGCCTGCCAGGACTGGAAAGCTCATCGAAAAGTACGAGACCGACCAGAACTACCAAGACAACGGAAAGATGTCCGGAGACGCGTTCCTCAGGTTCCTCATGTCGGACGAGAACCCGCCCGTCTTCCTGGACCGGATAGAGATGTTCATGGACATGGACCAGCCCCTGTGCCACTACTACATCAACAGTTCGCACAACACGTACTTGACGGGAAGGCAGTACGGAGGAAAGTCCTCTTCCGAGATCTACCGACAAGTTCTGCTCAGCGGATGCAGGTGCATCGAGCTGGACTGTTGGGATGGGACGGGGGAGAACAAGGGCGAGCCGATCATCACGCACGGAAAGGCCATGTGCACTGACGTCTTCTTCAAGGACGTGCTCCTCCAGATCCGAGACACCGCGTTCGCGCGATCCGACTTTCCCGTGATTCTCTCATTCGAAAACCACTGCTCCAAGTCGAACCAGCTGAAAATGGCCAAATACTGCATGGAGATCTTCGGAGACATGCTCCTCTCGAAGCCTTTCGACGACGTTCCCCTCGAGCCGGGGGTCTCTCTTCCCTCGCCGAACCGTCTCCGTCGCAAGATTCTCATCAAGAACAAGCGTCTGAAGACGGACATCGAACGACCGCAACTCGATCAGTTCTTGCGCGAAGGAAAGCTCGACGAAGAGGACGAGCTGAACGAGACCCCGGAAGTCGTCGGCGAGGATTCGGTCTCTCCTCGTAAGTCGTTCGTTCCGCACCATCCGCCAAGTTCAGACTGCTCTTTTTCTCTATCGGTTACTACCTGTTTACTAACTTTTCACTCACACTGAACTATCGATCGAACTTCTTTCATTTCAGTTTCATTTTGACTAACTCTTTTCTGTGACGCTTTCATTTTATTTTCTCGGATCGACCGATTGCCAGCTTCCTTCCTGCTACCCGCTTTTAACATCCACCGCTTCCATCACCCCTGTCTCTCCCCGAAATACATCATAACCCCCCTCCATCAACAACTAATCCGTCACCCACCCGAAATTCTCTCACAGGCAGCGGCGGTTCCGGGGCCACTGTCGACGGAACGCCCGGTCCGGACGAGGACGACACTTCCGACGACGACGACGATCCGTCGGTGCAGACCTCGTTGAACGTGGTGCGAAGTGTGCCCCTCGCCAACAACGGATCCTCGAACCGGAACTGCTCGGGCCGCAGCTCTCTGGACACGCCGTCTCCGGTGGGCTCCGGAGGCGGAGGCAGTCTGCTGGTGCCGGACCGGGGAGGAACCCCCACCGGCAACGCCTCCACGTCCACAGCTTCTTCGATCAAGAACGCCGTGCTCGCGAGATCCCCCAATTTCTCGTCCCTCCGCCAAAAGCTCTCTTTCAAGAGAAGACAATCGCCATTAGGTAGGCCCCTTTAGAAGTGTCCGTGTGGTTTTGCTCGCTTTCTCTTTTCTTCTCGCATGACACACTGCACCCTCCACCTCCGCTTTTCTTTTCCACTAACCAACGCAATACTCATGCCACGTCACAAAAAAAAGAAGAGCAATATGAAAATCGTTTTCTATCTTTTCGTAAACTGTAAGCAATGTAGCGTTCGAAAAAAGAAACAGAAAAAAAAGAAAAAGAGGTATTTTACCGATTTGATGATTTGAAAAATGTGCTAATCAATGTGGAAATTGAGAAAATTACCGATGAGCTCGGGAAGGACTAGAAACTCTCATGGAAGTAAAGACTGCAGTTCTTCCATCGACGTCGTAAAAGTGATGTCAGTGGGAGAGCTTGAAGTCTCAGTGTTTCCGTCGCATGAAAACAAGGAGAAGAAGGTCTCTGTCAGTAACTCTATCGTGCACTTCTCTCGTCTCTTCTTCTTCTTCTTCTTCTTTTCGACGTGCATCTCTTCTTCTTCTTCTTCCTCTCTCTCTCTTCTATTCTCTCCTCTTGCACACACTGTCGTTTTGATTGTTTTGCAGCGGGCGATCAGCGAGCGCACCCCGAAGTGGAGCCAGTCAGTGCTTCCTCCCCCGCCACTCCCTCCATCTGTGGTCCTCCGCCGCCCCCGTGCGGAGCGTCGTCCGCTTCCGCTTCCTCCACATCCTCCATCACGATCACGACGACCGGATGCGGATCGTCGACCCCCTCGTGCTCCACCAAACCGGGAACGCCGGCTGGTAAGCAACGCCGTCCCCCTCCCTTGCCCCCCTTCCGAAACAGTTCCCCTCCTACCCACCTCCCGCTTCGTTTTCCTTTTCCTTTCCTCTATAGTTTGGCTGGGTGTGTTTCATTTCTTCGCAGCTTACATCGATTCACAGCTCAAAAGGATCTCTTCTCTTTTCGTTTTCACTTGGAAATGGCTCTTTTTCAGGCGAGCTCCCAGTCAAAGAAACTGACGAAGCCCATCCGGAACTGAAGCAGAACTTCATCGCCAAGAACCTCAAAGGGTTCGGATTCTCGAAGAAACAAGTAAGTGGGGGAGGGCTCACCGGAAAAAACAACTGTCTCTGTCTAAAATTCCATTTTCTCAAGAGTACGTGCTTGCGTTTGAAGTGCCTAATTTCTGATTTCTAATCGATGCTCTCTGTTTCAAATCTGTCTTCCTCTCGATTTTTTCATGTCTATTCAGTATTCATTTTCAGCAGAATTCTCTGTTTCTAGACAATCTCCTCGTTCCTTTTTTCGATTTCCGATTCATTCTGATTTCTACTAACTACCACTTGCAGAAGTTTTTTTTTCAAAAGAAAAGAGAAATTGAGAGAGAAAAGAGAACGAATTCTACCGAGTTATTCCACAGCTTGACTCGAACACCACATTGCTAACCGCATCACCGACGCCGTCGTGCGCCTCTTCCTCGTCGGTTCCCGTGGCTGCCAACAACTCTTCGGCCACGACGACGACGACGACGGCGGCGACGAATCAGATGGCGACGATCACGATAAACTCGCCACAACTACAGACAATGGAGAGGTCTCGGAGCGAGAAACGGTCGTTCCGCCAGAAGAAGGGCGCTTTCGGCGACGAGCTGCACTCCGACTCGGCGGCGCTCATCGATTTCATGCGGACGGCGTCGAGCCGCAAAAAGAAGGTTCGAGTGAAACCTTTGAAGATGGGTGTGAGACAAATAAAAAGTAGAGAGAACGCATGGGAATGGTTCGGAATGGATCGACATGTCTGATCGGTTTGGGTTTGATGGTAGACTCTTTCAGTTTGACGTCACTTTCTACTCACTAACCATTCGGTTTCTTTTTCAACGTTTCCTCCGGAACTAGATGACATGATCAGAGTTTCTCGGGAAGGAATGGACAAACGCGATGGCGTTTTCTAGTCCCTCCGGGCAGCATCCTGTGAACAGTCTCAAAAGAAAGCGAAGCCTTCTTCCCGTGTCTCCTTCACGATTCTAACCTCGTCTCCTCTCGTTTGGCACGGTTCCGTTCTGCATGTCGAAATGCTTCTTCCTTCGATTCCAATTACCGATCTTTGTTAACCGTTAACGCTTTCTCGTCTCAATCCGACAGTCTTTTTCTTCCCCTCTCGAGTCCAATGTCCATCGTCTCTTCTCCTTCATCTTCCAATTTCGATCCTTTTTCTCCTCTCTTTTTCTAACCCTCAAATTAACGCTTTTCGCTCTTCCCTTACCCATTTTTCTTATCAATGTCTTGTACTGCCGTTTTACCATTGACCGCCGGGCTGCACTAATCCACGCTGTCGGTTCGCAACGGAGCGCACTTGCCCTTCCGACCGAGCCGACAGTACGCGTATCGAGTCTTTGTCATTCACCAATGTCTCCCAGTGACTTTAAATTCAAAGTTGAGGAATACACACACAAAAAAAGAAAGTCGATATCCAGATGCTTACGGTGTTGTCTACTTTGTTCGAATCCCCCCATTCACCCAAACCAGTTTTTGATGATGATCAATAAGTTTTTTGAATATTTTATTCGGATTCCGTTATCCCCTTAGAGCATTGCCACCATCAAAAACAGGCGAATTAAGCGGGAAAATAAAAAGTGTTTGCAAACGAAAACCTGAGAAATGTTTTCAGCCGGTTTTGACGAAAGAGGAGGAAGAGCGGATATTCGCAGAGTACCACTACACCGGCGCGACGACGAACATCCACCCGCTGCTCTCCTCCATCGTCAACTACACGCATCCGGTCAAGTTCTCCGGGTTCGATGTGGCCGAAGGTCTGTCTTCCGACGTCCCCCCACGCCTTCTGAACTTTCTCTTTGACAGCCAACAACCTTCACTTCCACATGTCCTCTTTCTCCGAGTCAACCGGCCTCGGCTACTTGAAACAGTCCGCTCCTGAGTTTGTGAACTACAACAAACGGCAGTCGAGCAGGATTTATCCGAAAGGAGCTCGCGTCGATTCGAGCAATTTCTTGCCACAGATCTTCTGGAACGCCGGATGTCAGATGGTTTCTCTCAACTTCCAGACGCCCGACGTCTACATGCAGTTGAACATGGGCAAGTTTGAGTACAACGGCGGCTCCGGCTACCTTCTGAAGCCGGACTTCCTGCGGAGGCCCGACAGGACGTTCGATCCGTTCTCGGAGAGTCCCGTGGACGGAGTCATCGCGGCGCACTGCAGTGTCCGTGTCATTTCGGGCCAGTTTCTCTCGGACCGGAAGATTGGAACCTACGTAGAGGTCGAAATGTACGGATTGCCCACCGACACGATTCGGAAGGAGCACAAGACGAAAGTGATACCCGGAAACGGTCTGAACCCCGTCTATAACGAAGATCCGTTCGTGTTCCGGAAAGTGGTGCTCCCCGAGCTGGCGGTGCTCCGATTCGCCGTATACGACGAGAACGGAAAACAGCTGGGACAGCGGATACTCCCGCTGGACGGGCTGCAGGCCGGCTACAGGCACATCTCACTACGCTCCGACACAAATCAGAGCTTCATTCTCTCGCCAGTGCTCTTTGTGCAAATTGTCATCAAGACATACGTCCCTGATGAGCTGAGCGGTAAGTTGGGACAGAAATAGGACACGGGGTGGAGTGTAGTGAGAGAAAGAGGGCGGGCAATGTGAGAGGCGAGTGGCTAATTAGAAGGCGGATCCTGTTTCCAGGGCTCGTCGACGCGCTTGCCGATCCGCGCGCATTCCTCTCCGAGCAGAAGAAACGACAAGAAGCGCTCGCTCACATGGGTGTCGACGACAGCGATATTCCGGAGGTAAGAAGCGATGGCTCGTCGCTCGAATCCTCTCCGCTTCCAGGTTCCGAACACGAAAAACATGGCCCTCCGCAACATGAAACAGCCTCCCCGACAGAACGGATCCTCTGCCGACTTGCTCGCGAACAACTCGGCTCCAGGAACTGCTCGCAGCGAGCAGAACTCGATGATGTCTTCGAGCACCGTCCGTTCTCCGAACGACCAACCGGTGCCAGTGACTGTTGACAAGTTCAAGGTGAGTTCGGGGGAACCAAGGGCGAGGGCAATGAGAGAAACTTGTGAAGGCACTCGCCAATCTGACTCGTACATTCACGCGAAAAGCGACTTCTGCTCCGCCGGGGCGCCCGAAAATCGGTATCGGACACCCGCCGCCCGGCACGTCGGCATCCAAGCAGGCCACTTCAGCAGGGGCTCCAGAACGTCTTCAGGTTACAAACTACCGCTTAGACTCCTACATTTTTCGAATTCCGACCTTCTCTCCCGCATTCCGCACTTCACATTCCGAATGAAAACTCCTTCTAGTTCCCCTTTTTAACTCTTTTTTTCCCTATCCGTTTGAATGTCGTGTTTCAGGTGGATCCGATCGAAGTGGAAGATTTGCGACGTGACAAAGCGTTCGCGAAGCTGCTCAAGAAGTTCCAGAAGGACTTGGACGACCTTCGGAAGAAGCATCAGAAGCAGCGAGACAGCATCCAGAAGCAACAGGTGCGTGGGCTCAGACACCGCTCTCAACGCTTTCGTTTCGAACCAGTTCACACATATTCATTTTCCCACTAATTCTATCCTTTGTCAGCTTTTGGCAGACCGTTTAGAAAAAGAAACTAGAACACAACCCACAATGCGCTCTCATTTAGCCGGCACGCCGCCGTAACTCGTCTATAGCTTGGATCGTAAGTTAATGGTGTTATTCTCTCTCAATTTAATCTTCTCTCGGATTCCATCTCAATCATTATTTCAATGTCTCCGTTGTGCTCGGACAGAACAATGCGTCCCCCTTCGATGTTCTCAACTACTTCTTTCATTCTCTCTCTCTTTCTTTCGGGCCCCGAACGTCTTCTGAAAACGACTTGGTTGAACGGAAAGGGATTCGACGAGAACCACTTTCAGTTTTCCGCTTACTTTGAGTTTCGTTTCATTTCCAACGTCTTCTCGAAACGTCTTCCGTCCGCCTCTGCCAGTGTCCGTCCCAAAAACCCTCTCCGTCCCGAACTTGCTTTGTGTGCAACAGCTAACCGAAAGGATCCCCCTCAACCGAACGACCCTGTCCATGTCCCTTTAACTTTGTTGCAGTCTCGAAGCTTACCCAGGGACCCTCCTGTCTCACTTCTTTTTCGTTCCGCTTCCTTCTCGTATTCGCATGTTTTCCAGCAAACCAACGTCGACAAATTGATCACTAACAATCGGAGATCGACGAAGAAGGAGAAAGGATCGCGACGATCCTTGACGGCCTCCGTGTCCAGCGGATGCGGAAGTTCTGCGGGCGGAGCTGGCACTCCCTCCGTCGGACCTTCCGCCGGGGGCAGTGGTTCGTCCGCGGTTCCGTCCACTCCGGGAGCTTGCCATTCGGACGGAACCGGCTCACCGGCTACCACTGGAAGCCCCGTGCCGCAGGACTTGATCAACAACGACAGAGTACGTGGGGATAGGGCGAAAACGGATAATTCGTTAAATTCCCAAGGGAATTGCGGTAATTGGGAGAGAATCAAAGTTCTTTCGGTCAGAAGGGCTCGAGATTCGTATAATAGCCGAAAATAAGACTTGAAGAATGGTCTCGAGAGGTTTGCTTTCCAGGTAAGATCTCTCGTAAACACTCAAACTGGCGAGTGGTCGGCGATGGTTCGACGACACGACGAGGAGGAGTTCGAGCTGAAGAAAGGGCAGCTCAAAGAGCAGTTCGATCTACTGAAGTGAGCGATTGAGACAGAGAGATGGGGGGATGAAAGTGGAGATTTCAGGAAACTGATGGCCGAGGCTCAGAAGAACCAGATGCAAGCGTTGAAACTGAGACTGGAGGCAGAAGGAAAAGACCTGAAACAGACGCAGACGAAAAAGAGCATGGAGGACGCGAAGGTCATCCAATTGGTGAGCTTCGCTTCGTCTGAAAGGGTTAGGAACGGTTTACTCCAGGACAAGGGCATCAAGACGAAGGCGGAACGGGATCGTCGAGTCAAAGAGCTCAACGAGAAGAACCTGAAGATGTTCGTCGAGGAGAGAAGACGTTTGGCGATGAAGTGAGTGTTCAAATCAACTTCATTTCTACTGTTCCTCTTATAGAGCTCAAAAGCACGAGGAGCAACTCACGAAACGGCATCTCGATCAGCTGGAGCAGCTCGAAAAGGACTTCCAGAAGGCGCTGGAAGTGGAAGTGGCCAACTACAGAGAGGAGCAGCTGGCTGCTCAGCCCTCTTCCGTCGTCTGAATCTTCAGTTTTCATCTCATTCCGCTTCCCTTTTCCCCCTTTTTCCTCCATTCTGATTTGACAGAAACGTGTGAGTAGGTGAAACTTAAAACGATCAAGACCCCTCTAGATATTTCTTTTCCTCTTCTTTCCCACTAGAATCATAGGCGACCGCGCAATGCGGCTGATTTCATTAGAGCGCACTTCCATCAGCATTCCCATCCAGTTAAGAAACAAACAAACAGATGCTTAATCGATCCACTGTCTCTCGATCCGTCCATTCCTTTGACTCTTCTTCTTCCTCTTCCTCTTCCTCTTCTTCTTCTTGGGTAACACTTCTCTTCCGTCGGTACATTGTTTCTCTTCTCTTCTTCTTCTTTTCCATCTTCCCACTCACTCGAAAACTTCGAACTTCTCGAGACGTCCCTTTGAAAATGCAGCACATTCTGTAACCCTTTCTGACTTTTGCCACTATCTCTTCGTGTCCTTTTCTCCCGAATTCTGGTATTTTTCTGCTGTTTTCCTCCCTTTTTCCCCCAAGATCAGATTATAAAAAGAGATTTAATATTTATCTGGTCGTAAGTACAAACATACAGAAGTGGGAAGAGACTCGTGCAAGCACTCACACGTTCGAGGGAATCGTCTGGAAACGATTCATCGTTGGATCGCGAGCGGAAGAGGACTCACCCTCCGGCAGCTGCCGGTGTCAGTGCAGGAAAAGCCGGCGGGGCAGCACGCTTTGTGGCCGGGACAACACGATCCGCCGGTGAAGGGACAGCACCCTGCGAATCATTGAAACAACCGCTTATCACTCCAATCGTTGACCTAATCCTAGTTCTTAACTCAGAGGACTCACTAATCTCTGAAGAACACGATGAAGATGGGGGGACTAGGAAACGCAAGAGCTCGGCCACCTGCATTTACTAGTCCTTTCCACCAAACATCGGGCACACTTTAGCTTCAAAATGGAAGTCAGAAGTCATAAACGAACCGTACTGCTCGTCTCCAAGCGGACAACAAACTGTGTACTCGTCACATTGTGTCGTTCTCTTCTCGTCACACAAATTGGGTTCCAATGTGCACTGCGAAGTCCGTATGCAGACAACTGAACGCGATTCATTGAACGGTGGGAAACACTGAAGGAGCTCACGGAAATAAATGAGAAATAATGTGGAAGAATAGAGGCGAGACTGCATCTTTGTGGGAAATTGAGGGGCGAGAAGAAAGTGCTCATTATCATCATTGATTCGGAAGATAAGAAAGGTGTGGAGGCGGAATGCGGTTATCAATTAAAAGAGGAAACTGGAGTCAGACCGTTTCGCATCTTCTTTCCTTTTTGAAACATGGTTCATTTACAGATCGATACAACAACTGATTTCGAATTGTCACACTCGAAGCTCTCTCTATTTCCGGTGAAAGAATGCCATGAGAATGGGATCACGCCTTCTCACTGTTCATAGCCTCTTGCATTTGATACTCGTGCTCTTTCTCTCTCGTGAACTCGGCCGGCTCGTCCGTGAAGAAGAAATAGGCGGAGAAGTTCGCCTGAGCCGATAATAAGTTGTTTTCTTTTTGAACCAAAGAGAGACTCACGACCAACAAGAGACCAGACATGACGAGGAACGAACGAGCCCATTGATTCCGGTCCGATTCGTCGGCCACTGTCGCTGCCACGATGGCGGGGACGAAGAAAAGAGCAAGACACTTGCAGAACTGGATGGCAGCGATGACGACGTCGGCGAACTGTTGGGAGACGTACCTGTTCAGAAGACGTTCAGAAGCGCCTTCTCGCCGTGAACCCACCTCCCGCATTGGTAGAATCCGGCACAGTTGGTGCTCATCAGACAGTGAACGGCTCCCAGAATGACCATCGCCAGCCATCGGTTGTCCTTCGTAACGAACCCGAGGCCTCCGAAGAGGAAGGAAACGAGTCCGCAGGAAATGGTGTTGAAGAAGAGCATTTTGATTTTCGGGCTGATCGATCTGGAAGCGTCAGAGTATGTCTCGCGCAGTTCCGATGGCTCTCACGTCATCTTGTCACTGATGAATGCGGCTCCGAACTTGAATGGAAGTTGTCCAAAGTTCGTGATTCCAATGATGAACGCTGTTTGTTCGATCTGTGACATTCTGATGCAACTGGTTGTTTCAGACGGATAATCTCACCGGGAACTCGAGAACGACATTCAAGTAGATCGGCGCATATGTGATGATCATAATCGACATGGAAAGATCCATGAATGCGTTGAACCACGTGCAAACGAGAGCACTGTTCGTGAGCATTGCACGGTACGGAATGTCTCTGGAACAGAGTTATGGAACTCTAAGTGCTTTCGAACCTTACCGTTCCCTGCTGAAGTGAGCGGCCGACTTTCCCTTCTGGATGCTCGCCAACTCTCTCGAAGTGACGCTCGGATGGGACAGAGGATCGTCCGAATACACGATGTACCAGAGGAAGAAGCACACGGCTCCGGCCACAGAATGCACGTAGAAAGAGGATCTCCATCCCAAAGAAGAGGTGCACAACTGAAAGAGATCACGAGTCGGGGCGCTGCTGGAAAGGATCTCACCAATCCAGTGACGGAAGTGGTGATGACCGTGGCGAAGGGGGAGAAGACGGTGAGAATCGAGATGAAGATGGCCATCTCATCGTGCGGAGCCCACTTGACACAGATGATACCGATGACAGCGAAGTCTGCCGCGTAGGCGATTCCCTGAAGAGGCTTGTGTCATGAATATTCAAATGATCCCCCTGTACTTGAATCAATCGAATGACCAAGAGGAGAATGTAGTTGTTTGCCGCAGCGAGGGGAGTGAACGAGGTGGCCAGGAGCGAAAGGACACCGGCCGTCAGGAAGACGTGCCGGGCCCCGTACTTGACATACATCCAGTTGTACGGTATCGTCCCGATGATCGTGCCGATTGCGACGGCCCAGATAAGCTGGGCCTTCTCAGTTGCCGAGTAGTCATAGATAGATTGGAGCGTCTGCAAGAGGAAGAACCGAAAAGTTGGTTGCAGGTATGGTTCTAGAAGACGTCTAGCACGAAACATCTGGATCCCCCGAAAGAGTTCTCTCGTGACCTGGTCTTTCAGAAAACTAACTCCGTTCGCGTCGGGAACAGCCCCGTGCATGTCGTCTTTCATGCAGATGAATGCAAAGTTCATGATGGTGTAATTGGAAAATATGCTGATTAGACAGGAAAACGCGACGAGCATGACAATAAAACGGTAGTAGGGCAACTTGGGCAGCCACATTTTGTCGCGACTGGCGGTCTCTTCGGAGGACGGCAGCCTCTTCTCTTCTCCGACCATCGTGTCAAAGATCGGAAAGTGTCACCAACAAGTGGAGAGAATGGTTTTCAAAGAGCGCCGGGGGCGGGACGACTACTGGATATGAATCGAAATGATGATGTCAGAGAGTCGCAACGATCTCTTTTCTTTTGTTCGACAAACTGTTTCTGGCTGTCCCCGTGTTTTGCAGGTGACAATGCAGTTCTGTTGCATGGCGGAGGGTACAATTACAGTCTGTTTCGATGGTCGCCATCTGGCCTCAAAGTTCGGTTTTGAGTCATTTCTGATCTGACTCGATCCGTCATGTTTCTATTACGTGGGACTCTTTTCGGACACTTTGAACGTTTATTTCAAACGGGATTTATACAAAATCCGCAGGTGGCAGCGCATGCAAACTCGGCAACTAGTGGTGTCTGCGAAGTGCACATTCCGTTCGAGGAGAACGTCGAGCATCTGAATTCGTCGTCGCGAAGGTTCAGAACGAGCCCGCGGAACTTACTGGCTAGCTGAGAAGCGGTCCGCGCAATCAGAAGACGTCGACTTTCCACAGAGGTCCATCGTCGCAGCACACATCACTTTCATTTGTGCAGTATCGTAAGCACTGCAGCTTTGGTCGCTCGCTGCTGCTTTCAGAGCAGTGCAAGTGTCCTTGTCCGCCAGATCGACGCATGAGACGACGTCGGAATCCACTTCAAAGTACACCATCAACATGAGAAAGTCTTTCGGATCGAGTGGTACCGTATCGATAAGAAAACGAGTATTTGGTTATGTAGTAGCGATTGTAAGTGAAAACTGGCAAAGGATTCACTTCGGCCGTCATTACGTCTCCATTGAATTCATCGCAGCAGTACCTGGAGAGAATGAATGGTTCACTCGGAAGCGTCGCGAAGTTCACCGAGTCTGAGTCATCGTTTGGTCCGTCTTCAGTTTCGGTTCGATTCCATTGAACGTGCATCCGTAGCCACATTGAGTGTTGTACGCAGAGTCTATCCGAAACTGGATCTGCTTCCCAACTGGAGCCTCAAAGTGCAAAAGTTTAGAATGGGACTGATCGTTGTGACCTGGATGAAATGGAGGCTGAGAAAAAGATTACCTCGATCCAGTGGTTGCAGTAGACAAAGTTCGGTCTCGCAGTGGCCGAGTTCGAAGAGTTTCCGATAGTGTAGTTCTCCTGCTTCCACGTGTCAGTGGCCGTGAGAACGGATCCGCACGTGTAGTTGGCCTTCTCGGTGCACAAAGTCCCTGCGAAGCCATACGGACACAGACATTCACTGCAATTCGCAGGGTTCGCGTAACCTCCATTCCCACAGTTGAGTGCTGTTGGACCTGAGAACGAGTAATAGTAGCGATTGGATGAGAGAACGAACAAGAGCAGGAGTAGTGGATGTTGAGCATCTTGACGTCCAGAAAGGTGACGATCCGTCCTCCCATCGTGTACACCATCAGCGGCTCCTTCGGAACGATTGAATCGACTCCTCCCGTGCTCACGAAACTGGAACTTTTGTTGTTTCTACGAAGCCACCTGGATTCTCACGCTCTGCCTCCGTAATGCATGAAGCTACCGTACTCATAAGTGACCAGATTTGTGGATGTCGTCGCGGAGAGTTTGACAAAGTTCTGCTCGTAAGAAGTGGGAACATCCGTCAGATCGACGGTCACGAAATCATCTCGATCGGATCTCATTTGAGAGTGGAACACTCCCAACGTGTGAGACAGCTCGTGAGCAGCCGTGCCCACCTGCAAGACACTTCGTGAACTCGGGAAAGATAATGAGGAAGAAGAAGGAGGACTGCTCACCAGTTCGCACCCTGATCCCAAAGAGAGAGTTTGCTCACCGCCGAGCATCCCTACGTTCGAATAGCACCCGACTCCGTTGATGATCTGAAACCACGTTTGCGAGACTTCTTCGTCTGCTTCACATACCTTGACCCGATTAGTTGCAGCGCTGTTTTCTTTGAAAGAGACACACGTCCTTTCCTCGAGGAAAGCCATCGCGTCTCGCACAACCTGCTGCATCGTTGCTCCAAGTCCACTGTCGAAATAGAAGTAGACAGTGTTTGAAGGCCAGAACTTTGCCGAATTTTGGATTTGTCTCTTCTTGCGAGCAGCTCCCCCCTTCGACAGTTCTGATATCTGCGAGCTGAAAGACGGCGTCACGATCTCTTTTTTCTAGCCGCACTCACTCATCCAAGTTGATGTCTCCCTGGAATAAATAATCATTCAAGCCGGCTCTTTCGTTCACTTCGAACATGTCCAGCGCCGGAAGATTCCGCGAGACGTTCACTTTCCGATAGGTTTTGTGCAGTTTCTTCGACTGGTTCTTCGATATCTTCTCCACTTTCACCTTCTTGCCCATCTGCTTCAACTGCTTCTTCCTTTTTTCGGGTGCCACTCCTCGCAAACTCTGAAATCGTCGCCTTCATTTCGAAGTCTGAAAACGAGCGCACTTTTCTCAGTGCTTGTCTTGCTGCCGGTTTCAGCACGTAAACAGGGATAGAAGTGGTAGGAGAAGCAGTCGAAGTGGTCACTTTCTTGGTAGTCGGTGTGGTGGGTCGGGTGGTGGATTCCGGAGTGAACGGGTACCACGGCCAGAAGGGTCTCGCGGTCAGTCTCGGACCGACGTCCACTCCGACTCCGATTTGGATCGATAACGGAGGTTCATTTTGGCGTTTCGCGTTTCCCGAGGACCATCTCAACTCTTCTTCTCGACTGTTCTCCTGAAATCCTGTGAGTTAGAGGGCAACGTTTCGGAGCTGTTCCAGTGTGTGAAATATCTGAGAAACTCGCAAACCTTCTGATTCTGAGCTAGAATAACATTCAAAACAAACAGGAAACCAATAAATTTTAGAACAAAACGCGGCATTCAAAGAGTGCGGTAGGCCCATCACAGCGTGCGATTTCGGGGAATCGGACACAGCAAACTGTTAATCCGCCTTTCATCTCTCTTGTTTCAACCCACTGTTTCTCGAACGCATAATACCATATGGAAACCACAATCTTTATTCGGAGGATACACTTTTATCCTCTGGAGCTCTTCTCAAATTGGGGACTTCCGGTGATTCCATCCGGTTGAATCTGGCCCGGAAAGTCTTCGGAACTGGGTGTAGAGTGGATTTTGTGGCCGTACTGAAAAAGAGAGCGTCAGAAGGTGTCAACACTCTGGAGCAGGTACCTTGCGAGTCTTATCCGTCGGCTGTTGAGACTCCGCCACGGTGTTCGGCAGGAAGACGGAAGCCGCGAGCAGCAGCAGAAGCAGGAACACGAGACGCATCACTGGGAGAGTCAGATGAGGTTTCACCGCATTTCCATCTCTTTTTATACAACATCTTTCTCTCGCCATTTGCATTTTTCAGAAGTTTATGCTAATCGTGGGACAATCAGAGCCAATAAAAAGAGCTCGAATCCACTGTTTGATAGTCAACATGAAGTGTCTCTCGGTTCTCCTGCTCCTTCTGGCTGTCTGCTCTTCCGGAGTCGTCGCTTCCGAAGTGCCTCCTCCTGGATTCTTCCTCGATCACGGACCGTCTTCTGTCGTCGCGAACGGCAAGCCGGACATTCCGGGAGAGATCTCTCGCGACGGGAATCCGCCGACGCACGTCACGTTCCACGCGGACGTCGACACGACGACAAAGCAGATATTCCACTGATTTGAGAAGTGAATAAACAACGTTCATCCGGCTTTCGTTTCGGAGAGAAAACCTTCAAGCTATCTGACAGCTGCTAGTTGCTGCTCCACTGGGAATCACTGTGTTTCGGGAAAGTTATCTTCGAATTCTCAAAGTACATCGACAATCTGTTTTCTGTTCTCACACTTTCCGATCTTTTTCAACTCGTTCTCGTAAACAAATTAAAAGTCACAAACTACAATTGTGATTTGTAGTCGTCAGAAGAGTATTTAAGACAAAACAGCCGAGCGTTGCCAAGGATGTCTCCCCGAAGTGTCGTGGTTTCTGGCGCCAACCGAGGAATCGGCTTCGGTCTAGTCCAGCAGCTTCTCAAAAACAAAGACATCGAGATTTTGATAGCCACGACGAGGAACGTGCAGAATGCGAATGATTTGACGGCCATCAAGGATCCTCGTCTTCACATTTTGTCGCTTGATATCACAAAAGATGATTCCATCGAAGAGTTCGTGAAGAAAGTCGATGAAATCGTCGGAGATCACGGACTCAATCTTCTTGTCAATAACGCCGGAACTCAGGTGTTACACAAAGTGAGTCAAACTAGAGTCACGAACTTGAGAATGCGACTGTTTCAGACGCCTACTCGTAAAGTGTTCAACGAACAGATGGATGTTAACTTGACGAGCACAGTATTGCTCACGCAGCACCTGCTGCCACTTCTGAAGAGAGCAGCTTCCCGAGTTTCAGGTGACTCTCCAGCTCTCGGTTCTTCCAACAAACTGCTCAGGTTCGGAGCTCTCTTCGTCCCGGGCTGCCATTCTGAACATCTCTTCTCTCTTGGGTTCGATGAGTCACAACGAGTTCGGATCCTACTTGGATGCTCTGGGCGGGCAGTCAATGCTGGCGTATCGTCTCAGCAAGGCAGCTCTGAATCAGTTCACGAAGACACTCTCGATCGATCTGAGACAAGACCACATTCTGGTCGTCTCGTTCTGTCCCGGCTGGGTGAAGACGGATCTTGGAGGGAAGGACGCTCCGTTCACGGTGGAGCAGTCGACGTCGGACCTCGCGAACAGCTTCGCTTCATTGAATGCGTCTCATAACGGTGGCTTCTTTTCGAAAACTCTCGAACCACATGGATGGTAGACTTCGAACCGTGTAAAACTTGAAAACTGGAAATCGAAAAGTGAGGTAACTCTTCCTTATCTCGGCCGGAAAAGAGCGCAAACAAATAAAAGTTGTGAAATTCACTCTCTCTCTCTCTCTCGTGGCGTCATTATTGACTGTTGCTTGCTAGTTTTTGAAACGTGACTGAAAATGGCTGAAAATGAAGGATTTGTTCACGATGAGACTCCAGGACCGACACGAGATGCGCAGGAAACTCAGGTTGAACGAGTAATACACTTCCTCTCACAGCTTCCAGTTTCAGCCGACTGAAAATCGGAGCAGTCATCGGAAGAGATCAGTGGATATAGCCACTTCGACCACTCAAATCATCATCGAGTAAGCTCTCCGTCGACAACTCTGAATCATCCGAAGCTCTATTTCAGAAGTGAGCCCCCTGAGAACTCTCGTGACTGTTGGAGCTCTATGTGTGACGTCTTCGGCACCCGCCAGTCCACTTACATCACACAACTCCGTCCGATCAGTGCGTACCTCCTTCGATGCCAGGAAGCCCTCAAGATCTTCCAGTACGAGCTGGAACGGGACATCAAAACGAAGCAGACCGCCATGGCAACCTACCAGCACGTCATGGATTGTACTATCGAGATCAACCATCTTTCCAGTGAGTCGCTGAGATAGTAGGATCTTTGCCTTGACTGCATCCTTGCAGTGCACAGGGACCTCAACATCCCTCCGGACGAGAGAACGATGCTGCGATCTGTGGCCAACGAGCTGGCTCTCCTCGCCAGGATAGTCGAGGAAGTTGCGAACCAAGCGAGTTCGGAGAAGCAGCCCCGAAGCAGGACGAACTCGTTCCAGAGGCTCACCATCTCGGCTCCCACTGTCCACACGAGTACGGAAGGCGACGAGACGAGGGACATCGGATCGGGGGGCAACATTCCGGCGGTCGACGAGGGCTCCCTGAAGGAAACCATCTCGAACGTGTTCGATATTCTGGAGAACCTGATGAAGTACATCGACAAGAAGACCGAAAGACGCTGGTGGCTGCGAGACGTGATCAACTTCTCGCAGGCCGCCGTCAAAGTGGCTCTCTTCATTAGCGCGGCCATCTCGGTCGCTTACCACGAGAACCAGGTCGCTCCGATAATCACGCTCGTGATCACCTGCATTCAGGGAATCACCGAAGGGCTAGACCAGTACTTTGTGAAGAACAAGAGTCCAGACGACATTCACATCTCGGTCCTCACCAACACAATGAATAATCTCAAAAGTTGACGTTCTCCTCTCCCACTCGGTTGCTTCCCCCTTTTCTCCAAATGAATTCTTTGCTTTGTCCCTCTAATGGATGGAAACGCGGTCACAATGGAGTGGCGATTTGTATAAAATGAAATGGTTTTCTCATCGTTCAGAGAGGAACATGCGAAGTGTCATTCTCTTGTTCGTCTACTCTGGAATGCTTGTCGTTCATTCTCAGTTCATGGCTGGAGGTGGTTGCGGTTGCGGGTGAGCTCGTTTTTACCGTCCGAACACAACTTTCTCGGAACCAAACTCGAGACAGTTGTCCTGAATAGTTCTCTTTGACCTCCAATCACCAGAGTTCAGAGTCTCGAAAGACTCTCGAGTTTGGCAACGAGAGTGTTCTAGAGCCCCTTTCTGCTCTCATAATCAATCTTTTTTCTATTTAGAATCGGTGGATGCGCATGCGGACAGCCGACGATCATCGTGCAACAGAGTCCTCCGCAGTACATCTCGGCTCCACCTCTTCCTCCGCCGGCTCCCGTCTACGCTCCTCCCCCTCCTCCTCCTCCGTATGCTCCGGTACCTCCTCCGCTTCCAGCGCCCTACAGCGCGGCCCCGTATGCTCCACCACCTCCCCCTCCTCCTCCGTCTGTTTACATGCCACCGCCTCCGCCCGCTCCTCCACAACCTTCTTATTATCCAATGTTCCCCACTGCTGCCTATTCAGGCGTCATGTACGGATAGTATAAGAAAATGAGATAAAGATTCAAACGTGACATTTTCCATTTGTTCCTGAGCAAATTCAATCGTAAATTCGCGTCATCTCATACCGAACGGTGATCATTTATCAAGAAACAATCCCCATTTGCTCCTTAGTCAGAGGGCAAATAATCAGTGAGTTTCGAACGAACCAATCGATAATTTCGAGCGATAGAACTAGGACCAATGAACGATTTCTCTGATCTCCGCTCGAAAACGCATCCTATCGATATGGAGACGAGGTGGTTGTCGATCGGAAGAAGCGGCAACATTTCGATCCTTGCAGCATTCACGTTCAAGGAGTCACTCGTCATTTGGAGACCGTCGGACAGTATCTTCGCGACGATTACACGGGCTTTCGCGAGCTCTGCGATGTGCAGTTCCGTTTCGATGCGGAGCTCGTCCCGGCTCACGCGGCGATGATTTCCGCGTTCTCGCCGACGTTCGCCAACAAATTCAAAGTGACCAACAAGTGCCACGAAGCGGATCTTAGTTTCTTGAGCAAGAAGAGCGTGCTCCAAGTTCTCGAGTTCATTTATCACGGCCGAGTCACACTTTGCTTCGAAACGCTTCCCGACGATTTGGATGCTATTTCGTACTTCGGAGTGACCCAACTCCAGGAGCAAGTGGAGAAGAAGCTGGTCGAGATGGCGAAGAAGCGGAAGTGTGTGAAGGTGCTGAACATGGTGACAACCAACCTGAGGACCATCCCGCACTCGCCCTCCACGCTGCTCGCCACCTCGGACGAGACGGTCGCTCTGCTCGTCGGCGTGCTCCACGAAGCTTTCCAGGCCAACCAGCTATCTTACGAGGAGATCCTCAAGCTCTCCGCCAACACCGTCATCTCAATGCTTTCGTCGAGAATCGAAGACCAAAAGAAAATCGACGTCATAAACATGGCTCTGAAATGGATATACGAGCGTCGCGTCAACGACTACAAAGCGTCAAACATTCTGCGCGCACTCACGATCGGTTCGATGACTTACGCACAGCTGATTCAGCTCCGCAACTCGCTGATTCAGACGGCGATTCCTGTGACGATCGGGAGATGCGTGCGCCTGAAACGGAATGACAACGACACGGTGGGTTCCCCAGAATCTCAACATCTTCTGAATCCCCTTTCAGGTCGACATAGTCTTCATGCACACGGAGAATTCCGGACATCACTGGCCTGACAAGTGAGTTCACTGTGAACTGCAAAAGGTTTCTTCACGTGTTCAGACTGACGACTACATCTTCGTTCACATTGCTCGCCGACCCGACTGTCCCGCTGACGTCTCCGTCTCGGACTTCCACGTGCGTCTCTTCTGAATCCTTTGCCAGTCAACTCTGTTTCAGACCTTCCTCTCACACTCAATTCGACGGCACTGACCGCAATGTCTCTAGTTCTGCGTCTTCCTTTTCCGATTACAAGTTTGACTGTTTTGCTTCCGGCGAGTCTCATCCGAGTTTCAGCATTGACGACTGCAAAACGGCGATTTCCTTCAATTCGGAAGACCTGAAGCTTCTTGGATTCCAAAAAAGAAACTGAAGAAACCATGTCTGATACAAAATTTGAGAATGAAAAATTCGCTGTTCGACCGCAAAATGTATTTGAAACACGAAAATGCTCAACTGAAAATTATTGAGTGAACTCACAAGAATGAACAGCAAAAATATCAACAGAAAAAATTGAAACAGAGAATGGAACAAGAAAAGTATGTTATGTGAGAGTATCAAATTCTGAGTATGTCTGAAACGTAGTTAGATAGCAAAGTATTCAAAGTTGTAATGGCGTGAGATGCTTGAAAACTGCGACGAAGTTAAGATTGATGAAGCTGGTCGGCTCAGACGAACAACATCCCGTCGAGCTTCTTGTTGGGCCGCACGGCGTTAGTGAGTCTCCACTGCAGTGGAGAGCGATCATGATCGCTCACGCTATCCACGTCAGCTGGTATTTAACTGAAAAACTGCTGCTGTTTTCACTGAACGGGCTCTGACTTGTTGAGAACTCACCAATCTATAATGGTTTTATTCAGTGCAGGAAAAAAACGTTTTTTTCCGTTTTTTTCCTTATTCAGGCGAGGAAAAAAACCGGCAAAAAAGGAAAAAAACTGAGGTTTTTTTCTGCGATCGACTGCGACCGTACCCCCTCTTCGCGGCGAGACCCGCCGAACTTTAAAAGGCATGCGTCTTTCGGTTACTGTATTTTCGCGATTTTTGACTTTTTTCGAAGGCGATAAAACCCAGAATTTTTCTTTTTTTTGCGTTTTACATCAATTTTTTAAAATAATTCAGTAAAAAAAAAATAACTAGCCACTCTAAAATGCAAAAAGTGAGAAAAATTGGGCTGGTGAGAAAAATGCAGAGGGGTACATAGATTACAGCTATTTTTACTGAATTATTTTTAAATATTGATGCAAAAAGCAAAAAAAAAAAGAAAAATTCTGTGTTTTATCGCCTTCGAAAAAAGTCAAAAATCGCGAAAATACAGTAACCGAAAGACGCATGCCTTTAATAGCGCGGCGGGTCTCGCCGCGAAGAGGGGGTACGGTCGCAGTCGATCGCAGAAAAAAACCTCAGTTTTTTTCCTTTTTTGCCGGTTTTTTTCCTCGCCTGAATAAGGAAAAAAAACGGAAAAAAACGTTTTTTTCCTGCACTGAATAAAACCATAATACTTCTGATTTTCGACCTATTTATGAGCCGAGAAAATCTCATTTGAGTTTCAAAAAATAGCAAATGGAAGAGAAAAATTCGTTCGGCCACCCATTCTCAAAACCTATCTCCTCCGCGAAAACTCAACCTTTTTGGACGCTCTTTTTTTTAATCGATTCGTCTAATTCGTCTCCAGAAGTTATAGTACCAAATTTTTGATTTTCGACTTCTAACTCGAGAAATCTTCCAAAAACTGCCGAAAAATCGTCGTGGCCTAGCGAGCGCCGGGGTCGCGGCCGAGCTTTCACTCTTTCAGGTAGTAAAAAGAACGCAAGGTTTAAATTTGAAAATTGAACGACACTCCGAACTAACGACAGTTGAATTAGCCCGTTGTTTAGCGCAAAACATTTTTCTATTGAATTATAACAAAAATAATTGTTCTCTCAATCGCTAGCATTGCTTCTACACGCAATTCAAACAGTGAGTCTTTACTTCCGGAAAAGAATTGAAGTTTCATTCAGAGACAGTATGCTTCCCCGAGATCAAAGCTCGAAAGCTTCCGGATCTAACGAGGCGCGAAAATCGCCAAACGTCTTCGAGCGGAACAAGTACCGACAGACGATGCCATCGAACTCCCGTTACAATCCTTTATCACCGCCAGGGCGCAATCCAATCAGCAAATTCCACGCAGAGAACACGACGGCCTCCCCGACACAGGTATCGGGATAAAAACTGTCTAGCTTCAACGAACGCCATTGTAGAGTCACACTTCGGTTATGACCAACTACGCAGCACCATGGAGCTCCCCGAAATTCCAAGCTCCAGCCACCCCGAAAAATAGGGAACGAACAGAAGAGCCTCGTTTCCGTCGAACTCATTCTGTGGCCACCCGGAAAGCACAGCAAGACGAGCAGAAGAAAAGTGAACGGCCAAAGATAAACTTCATGGACTTTCGGAAAAAAATTGCGAATAGGTTCAAGAAAGGCGACCAAAAAAAGGGTCCGGGTGGAAACGTTCGTCTGTCCGCTCCAGTAATCAGTCTGGCGGAGGCTTCTAGCTCTCAATCTCAGCTATCGTCAACTTCCTCGACTGCTGCATCTTCCTCTAGTGCGTCCGCCACTACCAAAAACAATATCAAAGTATCAAGCAGCCAAAAAATGCAGCCAGAAGATCGGATGAAGATGTACCAGAAGATGGGAAGAGAGCAAGCAATGAAAGTGAGCAGTGTGCAGCGAATGCAACGGGAGCGGCAGAGGGACTTCTCGATCGTTCCAGGAGTCGGAAGAGCGTGTCTGGAAGCGAACCCCTCTCTCCACAGCTCGATTCATTCTGTCGATTCTGTCGTCTCATTCTCCTCGCATTCCAAAGAAAGCACCTCTCTCTCGATGACCGATGATGACGTGGAACCGATCTTCAAGAACTCGTTAACTCAAAGAAACGTGACTAGTTCTCAAGTAGCTGCAATAAAAAACAAGAATTCGAAACTGGCAAACGGTCCTTCGTTCACGAGCACTCCTAAAGTGCCAGCCGCGCCGAGCGAGTCTCCAACCATTTCCAACGTCAGATCAATTTCGGAGTCGTCGTTCTGTCTCATAACTTCTGATGAAATAACTCCGAACGTCATCAGAAGTGGCAACCCGAATCAGACGAACGACACTATGTACTACTCGACGGTTGGGCCGGTAGGCAATGGTATGATCACTCCGTCGAATGAGATGATTTCATCGACGAGCAAATCGATCTGTTCAATTGCTCCATCGACGGCTTCCACGCCGACAGTTCGCATAAAACAGGAAGCTGTCGACAACGACTGTCCGAGCATTGCATCCACGCCATTCTCCGAGCAAGAGAATCCATATCAAGCGCAAACACACAACATCCAGGCTGCACATTTGAATGTAATAAAAATCAAGTTATTCTCTCACAAGTTTTTTTTCAGTGTCTGTGGGAAGTTTCGAAAGAAATTCGCGAGAAGCAACTGTTGCTGGAAGGAAGTGTGCCGGCTCTCGAGAGAATGACCGCTCGTTTCAAAGGAATCGACGAGGAGAAGAGCCATTTAATCGATACCAAAATGGAAAATCCCAGTCTTGAAGATGTAAGAATGTAAAAAGAAATGGACAAGCCCAAACGAAACAATCATCAGGAAGATGAAGCTGTAAAAACCAACGAAGAAAACCAGAACGATCCGTAAACGTAACATTGCTTTTTAGAACAGGATTACGGCTCGAAAATCTTTAGTTTTCTCAAGTCTTATTGAATCAGTTGTTGCTTTTTTCAGCTTCGCCGCATGTGGGAACTGCACGTGGAGCACCGGCAGCTGACGAAGGATATGGGAATCACAAATATGAACATCATGAATGCAAGTCAGATGCTGCCGCACCTCGAAATGCGTCGTAACGAGTTGCTTGCTAACTCGTCACCACAGATGGCCCCAATGAATATGGCCGGCAGTCTCGTCTAGCCGGAATCACCCGCCAGTATCACTATTTCGTTTTATTTTAGAGCCCACACATCGCCTTGATTGTTGATGATACTTTAGGATCCAAAACAATTTCTAGAAGTTTCATTGAATTATAAAACTTTATGATCAGCGCGAGGTTTTTGTGTCTGGTGTTGATTATGTGATAAAAATGTGTTTGAGAATAGCAATGTTTTCAAAAAGTTAATAGTTTTTCCATGCTGCGACCCGGATTACGAGAGCCGAACAACATGTTTTGATTGATTGTGGAGGGAAATACTTGCAGTTCAGAGAGAAATGAGCAGTGCGAAGTAGGACGAGAGACATTGAAAGGACCTCGTTGCGAAGTAAAGAAGCTGGGAGTCATGAGACAGGAAAAGACTGTAAATGCTGAAAAAATGGATGAAGACCCGAGAGGGGTGAGAGAGTATGGGGGAGCGAGAGGGAGGAGAGAGCACCGTCATTCGAACACCAATAAGAAGTACAGGGAGATGAAGAGATTAGGTGGGAATAAGAGAAGAAGAGCCTATCGACGGCCGAGCTCGCGGAGGATCGTCTCTATGATCTCTTGCTTTGTTCGCTCCGTCGCCTCGAGCACCTCCTGCTTCGCTTTGTTGATCTCGAGACGCACTTCTACCATTAGGTCCGCACGGAGTCTGAAAACGGTGAAATCAAACAAGTCTTAACGAAGTTCATACTACCTTTCAAGAAGATCATTTGGAATCACCGATCCAGTTGTGGGCGGAGCCTTTGAAGAAGAGTCCTCTTGTGAAAACAGGGATGACGCCGACGGCAATCTGAAGGTATCACGCTTGCTTACTTCTTAGATCAAAAACTCACTTCCGGTGCGTTTTGGGGCTGTCTGTTGGCTTCGATGCGTCGGGAACCGACCATTTCTTAGCGGCTGCCGATCCAACGCTACCACCATTCGAACTTCCGTTCATTGATGCGCAAGTGCCGGAATCGGTAGATCCGTTGCTCGTGTTGGACTTCGAATCGACCTCGTCTGTCTTCGCCTTGTTCATTTTTCGCTTGCTCAGCTGTGCTTCGAGTTCCGACATAAGGTTTCCGCCTGAAATGAAAGAAACACGTGTTGTGCACCTGTGAGTGCAGTTCCTTACCCCCTTTAGGCGCAGCTGGCTTCTCGACCTCTTTTGGCCCTCCATTCGTCGTCTGTTTCCCCCCGTTACTTGTCTGCTTCAGTCCCTGTCCCGCTCGCATTTTGAGCTGCTCTGCAAGCGTCGGTGCTCCATTCGATGGCATCATTGAAGGAGGCGGTGGCGGCGGAGGTGGTGGAGGAGGCGCTCCCGAGTTCAGTGGAGGAAGCGGTGGAGGAGGAGGAGCAGCGGAGGAGTTTACAGGAGCAATGCTTCCCGCTGAGGGCATGGGAGGAGCCGGAGGAGCCTGCGGAATGTTGCTGATCGGAGGAGCTGCAGGAGCGGCGACGGAAGGTCCATTCCAACTCGTGTTCCCTTCGTACTGCTGATGCTGCTGCTGCTGAAACATCGAGCCGCCTCCACTAGCATTCGAACTCTGCGAGGCTCTTCTCTGCTGCTGACTGAGTCCACTGTTTAAAGTTGATGCATGCTGCGATGTCTTGCTGGAACAAACATAGTTTTTGAAGTGAGTGAACCTTATGATCTCTCGTGAAGCGGAAATAAAAACAGTGGGAGCTTGGGATCAGAATATTTCATTCGGAATGAAAAACAGAGTCGGCTACTGTCACCATCAGACACGGGTTTCTTCACGTTCTCTAATCAGAAAATATATAGCCCCCCCCCCCCCCCATATCGAACAATGTTTTCGCCAAACTGAAGGAATGACTCATTCAGATCATACCAGACTCACCGGAAATTGGCGGCGTTCTGATTCTCATCGTGGAAGTTTGGGGCCGAATGGATGTGCATCAGATGCTGATGAGGATCTTGATAGACGTTGTCGGCAGCTGAAAACGAAGTGGTTCGATTTTCTGAAGAGCTCCGCAGTTTTCATTCGAATTCCTAGTAGCTTGAGATCAGCATAAACTAGTAGGCTACCTGAGGAACTATTTTTGCTTCTGAGCACATATATTTTGAGAAACGAAATGAGAAATCGCTCGACGCTTTTTTTATACTCACTTTTCTCTTCAAAATATCGAGGACAGCACCAGAAAGGCATAGTGAGCTAGAATGGAATAAATCTAGTTTCCCATCGTTTCCTCTCTTATCTCTTCTCGCAATCATCCGGCTCATCCTCCCTTCGTGTTTTTCTCTATTTTGAAGCTCCAAAAAACTTACGATGTGGCTGCTGATAGTCGGAAATCGGCGGACCTCCGTTGATAGCGTCCTGGATGATTTTGTAGAAGACGGCCGACTCGCCTTCCTCCTGGAAGTTCAGTCCGTAGTCCCGTTTGTGCTCGTCTCGCCACTGGTGGAACGTGATGTTCGTCTTGCGGTACTTGATTCGTTGATGTATGGGACAGTTGAGGAGCGGTGTGCCCTCGTTGCTATGCGAGACTATTCGGAAGGCGGGACGACGCACATCTCGGTAGATCGACACGTTTGAAGCTCGGCCGTCCCGTCCTGTTGCGTTCTGCCACGCTTTCGTCGCATCGTTGTAGATGAGCACTTGCGCCAAAGCGCTGTTGATGCATACTTCATTGCTGCAAAGAAGTCTCTACTTGTTCGAACCCGTCGACTTCTCTATCAAAGTTTGCTTCTTTCTGAATATCCGACTTCTCTCTCTTTCTTTCTCTCTCTCTCTCTCTCTCTCTCTCTCTCTCTCTCTCTCTCTCTCTCTCTCTCTCTCTCTCTCTCTCTTTCTTTCTCTTCTCCTCAAAGAGATATCTTTGATGCGTGGCAGCTGCTGCGACTTCCGCCGTCTTTTCTTCTCTTCCAGTTCGGCCAAAATGAATCCCCGGTGGGGCGCCCTCCAACAGAAAACAATTTGTTCTTGGGGGGCTCTTCTCGCTGCTCCGGGGCTCATCCCCAACTGGCTCTCGCGCGTCCAGCAGCAGCCAGAGACGCCTAGGTATTTGTGCAAATAGAAACGAGTGGCTAGTCGTACGGCAAAAAAGCAACGATGCTTCAAAGTCAACAGTTTCTTGTTGCTGGAGAAGACCATGAGTCAATTGAGACACTTTTTGAGGGCGATGCGTCACACGCCAACAAGCGCAGTTTTACACTACAAATCCCCCGACTTGCAAATGCGCTCTACTCGAAAACGAACCTCATTTCAAAAGGCCAGTCAATTGGTTTTCGAGCGAAATTTGCACTTTGCTGCGGTTTTCAGCCTTCAATATTCCGAAATCCGTACTTTTGTGTTTTCAATTTAGTGTCGTTGTGGGTTCACGCATTCGAAATGCAGGAGAAAATCTGAAAGACAGAGTGAAATGAATAAAAATGAGAGTGTGTCAGGCGGGCAGCACGGAGCCACAGAGCAAAAGCGAAAAAATGAGTGTGCGAAGTGTAACGGAGAGTTAAAAAAAGAGAATGGAAAGTGCACAAACAAAACTATCGAAATATATTTGTATGTGTGTGAACTTGGGGGAAAATCGTCGCGGGGAGGTCTCGAGCGGAAAACGCGAAGAAGAGCGGAAAAAGGTGGGGAGCCCAGCGAGAGCGAGAGAGTAGAGGGAAAGAGAGACGTAGGCGGAGAAACAAGATGAAACATATGCTCCCGGGGAGCCAGAGCAGCTTTCCTCCTTGCACCAGAAAAAGTTAGAAGCGGAATTTCTATCAGACGAGAGAATGGAAAGAGAACGCGGTGATTCATAGGTTTCTTGTATGAAAAGAGGTAAGTAGAAAGACAAACAGACCATAGGGGGAAGAATGGAACCTTTGGAGCTGTGCGTGTGGGAGGATCCTCTGGCTTCGTTCAAATAAGGAAGACCTCTGAGACTTTGCGAGTCTGCTCCAGAACATTTTCTAACCTCACAGATTACTCGAGCTCATGAGAGACGGGAGGAGTAAACTGCATAAGCATAAAGTGGACGCGACTCTATTTGTCGGATGAGACCCTCTTTCTTTCTCAGCTTAATCCCTTCTGTCACATGCTTCCTTCGTAAAAACTACTGCTCGGTACGGGGCGTATGGGGGTCGTATCTGTTATGAGATGAGCAGAGGGAGCGACAGAAGAAGGGAGAAACTACTCGAAAAGAGGCCCGTCGCTCTATTTGAGCGCGTGACGCTTTCTACACTTTTTCGGGGAGGACCCTCGAGATGAGAAGAACGAGATGAGAAACTTCCAGACGTCTAGAATTACACACTTTTAGTAATGGTGGTGGTGGAGGGATCAACACAATACACGCAAATGGAAGCGAGAGGGGATGAATGTGTTAATGTGAGCAGATAATTGGAGGTGTCATTTGCAGACCGAAAAGAAGAGGGGACGAGAGAGTGTACGTGAGTGCAGAGACGCAGAGATGAAGAGACTCTCTCTCCACGCGGAATCATCATCATCATCACAGTCATTGTCACTCAGAAAAAGGCGCTAAAGTGGAAAGATGAGGATATGGGGGACCTTTCTGAAAATGCCGACCGTTTTCTAGCGCTTTCAGAACCACCACTCGAACAAAATCATAGTTTACTTTGGAATTGAAATCAGCATCAGATCTAGAAGTTTAAAGTTAACTTTCTAAACGCTGAAATTACATACACCTTCAAAAACATCCTGTTTTTCTTTCATTCTGTTACCAGCCTGCCTATTTTTAATTCAAAATGTCGCAAAAAACAAGGCTGTTACAGTTCGACATTGAGTTTGCAATCGCACATTCCAGTTCGATGCTAGAAGATTTTCGGATGAAATATGAAACCTTTCTTGGAGAAGAACTAGTAGAAACCAAAAATTTTATTTGAAAAGAACAGGAAGACCTGCGGTGTCACTTTCACCTTTTCAAGAAATTTCATTCTAGCGGAAAACGGGCCCGTCGTTTTCAGTTTCTGCTCAGTAGTTAAAAAGAGAAAAACGAGGACCTTATTTACTATTTCCAGGGGTCCCACAGACTTCTGAATGAAAAGAATTTTAGATAGGAGTCTTGTTTTGGCAGTAGGCAAAACTCGAAAAAGTTGAAAACGAACACAGAAGAGGAGATTGACCTAGATAGCAATGTAGACGAGCAAACGGACTGGTCGGATCAAAAGTAGCATCAATTGAGAGGGCGAATCAAGCTGAGCAAACGAACGAAAGTGCAGTCTTGATGGGATGCAGATGGCTCGAGGTTTTCTTTGGATTCGAGACGAAGAGTGCTGTTTTTAGATGATCACTTGTGTGGGAGGGACGGAAACAGTTTCGATAAGGGAAGGGGAGTGGCAACGGACTGATAAGAATGGGAAAATGACTCGAGAGTGAGAGGGAGAGATATCGATCGGGAGTCTCTTCTCGAGGGAGAAGCGTTCTCCCTCGTCGTAGTAGTAGGAGGAGGGGACCCGCCCGAGGGAGAGTGTCCACACAGACGCATACACTGTGATGTGGCCCTCTCTGATCTGAGTGACCGGCACTGACCACTGGCAAGTGCGGAGGGTGCAGACACTCTTTCTCCCTCTTTCTCTCTTTCCGTCCTCGCTGTCCTCCGCGGAGGGACACCAAAATGAGGGAGAAAACGAAGAGGAAAGACCGCAGCAGTCCGTCCGCCGCGCGCAGCGCGCGCTCGTATATATATATGCAAATGCCATTTTTCGGGTAGAGGGACGGAACGAACGAAGCCAGATGAAGGCTGCGGAAGAATGTCATGCGAAGGCGAGGAAGAAGAAGAAGAAGAAAAGAAGATGGTGGTGGCACGTTTTACGCGTCCATCAAACGCGCGCCCGTTGGAACCTCTCAGCTGGCATCATCGTCCATGAAAACTATGGTTTACGACGTCGCGACGATGGCATTCTCAGAGGAGCGCAATTCAAACTGGAACTTTGAATAACAAGAAGCCATTGTTCGAAGATAGTTGGAACTTCCGATAAAGTTTGCGTAAGTATATAAATATGCATATTGGAGGTCTGTTGTCATAAAAAGGTGAAAAGCGAAAACGACTGGCACAGGTTACTGATAAATCAGCCGACCTTTCGTTTTCCTGTTGTCGTTTCTATCTTTTTCTGTTTCTCTCTCCGTGTCTATTTACACGTTTGGTGAAACATGTGTTATCATTTCGGCTCGGTTTTCTAAACGAAAACTCGGATTATCGGATCGTCGGAACTTTGTCGACGAGAACATCTCACTTGTTTGGTTTTCACAGTTTGAGGAAGGAAAGAAAACGAAAGAAAACGAAAGAACTTTTCTGGGAACACATTCGGTTCCTGCAGCAGCTGCAGGTGTAAAAAGAGAAGAGGAGCGGGGCCCGCTTCCGATGAATCATTCATCTGGGATTCGAAGGGGCCGACAAATGGCGGAAGGAGACACTTTCGAATGATCCATCCGAGACGGAAGGAAAGAAATGCGAGTAACGAGGTCGGCCTAGATGGGCAGTCAACTCTTTCGTTTCGAAATTCGCTGAGAGAAGAAGACACAGATGAGCCCACGATGGGAACTAGTTACGAAACAGCTTAGGATAGCCAGAGTGCTGAATTGAATTCTAACACTCCGAGATTCCTGGTCGCCTTGAAAAGCCAAGTCAGAATATGATAATGAAGGCGTCTGTCACTCTGAGTGAACTTCAACCAGACTTTCGCATTCGAATTCGGAAACTGGAGAGGATTCGTCTGGCTGATGAGAAGAGAAATGACATGAAAACACTGTTACGAGCGGGGGTTTAGAGGTCGTTCTCTTCTTTGTGGACACTTTGGCCGCCCACAGAAGTCCGCTGAACGTTTTTTTTGCTTTCGATTGCAATGAATTCCAACTATTCCAACAGACTACTATACATATTATTTGAAGGCGGAAGGCGTCGGAGAGGGGAGACAACTGATGAAACTCGTTGGGTGGTCCTCCTCCTTTGCGTCGTCGTCGTTGTCGTCGTTGCACGAAATCCTATTATCCGACTGCTTCTACTTTATGTGGAGGGCCCTGGCGAAATAGTGTAGCGAGAGAGGAGTGTGCCGAAGATGTCATACAATTCAGATGGGATGGCAAGAGCACGCAAATCAAGCGTTGACCGCTAGTAGCAATAGGAAGGGGCGAAATGAAAGATGTTATCTGTAGAATGCTCTATGGGAAAGTATGGGAACGAACTTTAAAATGCTTGGAAAGATAACTTGATAAATACTAAGGAATGCTCAAAGTTTCAGAATTTTGAGAGAAAACTCATTTTGAACGCCACGAAAAGCAGAAATGCAAAATGACCTAGAAAGCGACTGCGGATTCTCGGCTGCGCGCGCCGTGTACTCCACGAGGAAAACACATTTTCCACCCAATTTCTTTCTATTTCACAGAAGTTTCCCTATCGTAATGGCTTCGCACTTATTTTAAAAGAAGTTCCAGTCACATCTGTGTCATCTAATTCGAATTTCATAAACAATCTCAGTTTATCCGAAAATTTCGGCCGCATTCATTCACTCTCAACATTCCTCGTTTCAGGACTGGCTCCTCAATGGTCTTTCTCGGCGTTAACACAAAATATGGGCACTATGCAATAGTCATCTCATTGTTCTTTTTTCTCAACGTTTATCTCATTTATAATACTGCACAACATACTCAAATCAATGCGATCCCCAAAGAAGTGAGTGTTTGTCTGAAAAAACCTTCAAAGTGCGTTTTTAGGAAGCGAACGTGGCAAAAGATGTAGAAAATGTAGATAACGACACAGCTCCTTGCGATATAGATGAAGAACTGGCGAAAAGTGCAATCTCTCGCGCAGTTTCGCCTTCCTGTAAACGAAAACTGCAAATCGAGGCGTGTCAACTCAAAAACGGCACGTTCACCGATCAGTTCCCAGTAAGCCAGTGCCAGAATCACGACGATCTTCTTGTGGACTTCCGAGTCGGATGTTTTTCGGATCGAAAAGAATCTCGCGTTCTGAAAGAGTTCGAGTACAAATTCCCGCTCGGAAACTCGAAATCCACATGTCGAAAGCACTGCTACAAAGCCGGGTTTCTTCATTACGGCCTGGAATACGGACAAGAATGTTTTTGCGGGAATGATCTGACAAATGCGACAGCGGTGGACGACAAGGAGTGCCAAAGGTACAAATGTCCGGAGAAAGACGAAGAGTTCTGCGGTGGATTTAACGCCGTCGAGGTCTTCAGAACTGGCCTCCGGCAGGAAGTAGTTCCAAGAAAGCCTAAGCATCAAACTTCAAAAGAACCTATTTCAAATCCCGCCAAAATTCTGTTCCTCCTGCAATTGAACGGGCGGAACGAGCGGCAAGTGAAACGATTCTTGAAGTCGATCTATCTTCCACATCACTACTACTATGTTCACGTGGATAAGCGGCAGAACTACATGTTCTCCGAAATGCAGAAAGTTGCCGAAAAAGTCGACAACATCTTCATCACAAGCCGTCGGTCGAGCACCATTTGGGGCGGAGCCTCGCTTCTTCAGATGTTCCAACAAGTCATCAGAGACACTATGGAGATTGAGAAGTTCAGAGATTGGGAATACATTTTCAACTTCTCGGAAAGCGACTTCCCGATTCTTCCGATCTCTGACTTTGAACGGCTCATCACAGAGTACTACAAACACGCTCTTTCGCAAACATTGTCCTAACGACTTTTCAGAAACAAAGGAATGTCTTTTCTAGCTAGTCATGGATATAACACTGGAAAGTTCATTCAGAAGCAGGGATTCGAGTTTGTTTTCTCCGAATGTGACCAGAGAATGTTCCGGATCGGGAGAAGAGAGTTTCCCCAAAATCTGCGAATCGACGGAGGATCTGATTGGGTCGGAATCCATAGAGATCTTGCAGAGTTTTCGGTATGTTTCCAATGAAGATAAAACAAAAATCTTCTTTTTCTAGATAAGCAACGAAGAACTTCCTCGGAAGCTTCGAAAAATGTTCGAAAGCATACTTCTTCCACTTGAAAGCTTTTATCACACTCTGTCATTCAATTCAAAGTTCTGCGACGATCTGATCATGAGCAATCTGAGACTCACCAACTGGTATCGGAAACAAGGATGTCGTTGTGCTTCATTGAAGCCGATCGTCGATTGGTGCGGCTGTTCTCCGCTCGTGTTCCGGGAAGAAACTCGCAAAAAATTCGAACTGCCGGTAAAGTTGAACTTTTCTCAAAAGTCTAAATAACCAGACTTTCTCCAGAAAGCTACTGCTAAGCCATCATATTTCGCGCGCAAGTTCGATAGTATGGTCGACATCGAATCAATCGAAGCGGCCGAGCGACAATCCGTTTCAGAGGATCGGATACAGCTAGACCATCCATCTTATCACTACGCATTCGCGAACATCTTCAAAGAAGGCATCGATGATGAGAAAATTCACTTCAGAAGTCTCGCTTCTTTCGCCCTTCAGAACTCAGGATTCAAAGGAGCAGCTCTGGAAAAAGTTGTCCGGATCGACGCTTTCCGATCGCATCAAAACGCTCAGATCGAGATTGTAATGGAGGTGAAAACGATGGATGGAATGGATCGTCAATTTCTTCTGCATCGTCTTTCTCATGTTCAGTTTTCACATCCTTCTCCAGAAGTCGCCGGTTACATCCTTAGAGATTTGACATACGGAACGAAGTTCGAATGGAAAGAGGAGATCTGCAGAGAGTACCTGGGATTTGTGACTGACGTGAGTACCTATTGGGTAAGGTTCAGAGTTGAAATGCAACTTTACAGAAAGACACACTGCATGTCCGGATGCAATGGGAGGCTAGCGAGAGAGTTAAAAACAACGGGGAAAAAACAAGTCCTGAGGTTGAGTTGCGCTATAGCAACGGATCCGAGACGTTCGAAAAGGCAAAGGTAAAGCCATATGACTCAGTTTTCGGAGGACAGTTCGACAGTCTGGACGTCGGGACGAAGTAAGTCAACTCGAAAAATCAAAAGTGCTTCTACCAACATTCTTCCAGACTATCTAATTTCTCGTCCTCGTGCGAATCGCTCTTCGTCGACGTCTTCCCTCCTTCTTCTCCGAAATCGCCCACATTGGCAACTCTTCGCTTCCCTCTTTACACTGCGGAGAACGTCCACTGCCACGAGACGTATCTCTCCGAGTTCTTCAGTGTCATCGATTCCTGCACATCTTCCGCATCATGCTCCAAAAAACCGTGGAGCACTTCTTTTCCCGATCCTAAATCTGACATTTTGTTCGGTTACGACCCTCAAACCCGTTCTCTCCATTAGATTTTCACCCTTATTGTTATCATTTTTAATACTTCCTCTCCAAATCATCGGTTCCTCCTCGAAAATGTGATACAACCCTCCCGTGTGCATAATTCAGTTTTTCAGCATTCCAATCCGGGTACCCTTTTCGGCATTTCGCTAATTTGTGCATTTTTAAAACGACGACTTGTATTGTAAAGAAAGTTTTATTTATTTCAAATCTAGTCTCGATTTGTCAAGTTTGATGTCTATAACAGTCGTTTGAAATATCTGAAAATCACTAGAAATTCCCCTACGCGCAATCTTCCAGAATAATGGACCCAACTCAAACACGAGTGCAGTCGTTTCTTCGGCACGTCGTGTTTTTAGCTCGCCAGTTCAACGGAACGCCCGAATCGATTCGAGCATTACACGACGTGATAGCCGCGTTCGACTCTCGGGATCTCAGTGAGATTCGTCTCATTTTCATGTCTCATTGAAATCTTTTCTTCAGTGCACCTCAATAGAGGGTACATCCCGCGGACAATCAACTCGGAGGGTATGATAAGCACGGGCGCCGTCGATGTGTACAAGGACGATCTCAGTCTCATCAATGTCTTCGGATTTCAGTGCGACCTTCTCTTCCGTGATTTCTCAAAAACCAGTTTCTTTTCAGAAAGGCTGGAATGCGAATTCCCCTGCATGATCATCCCGGACAATACGGCATCATGAAGGTTTTCCACGGATCAGTCAGAATCAGATCGTACTCGATCGTCCAGACACAGGCCGACGCGAAGAATCTCTATCCTCAGTGGATGTTTCCGGGATCAGAGACGCCGAAAAAGACGGCTCGGTTTGAAGGAGAGATCATCATCGGAGCTTCACCTTCTTATACTTCACATACCGCCTTGGTGCGACCGGGGTACGGGAATCTGCACGAAGTGACATCTCTCGAACCGGAGACCTACTTCATGGACGTTTTCCTGCCAAGCGTCTCCGGAGGCAGTTATTATCATGTCGATGGCCCTGACCCTGACACGCCGGGTCAGT
This sequence comes from Caenorhabditis sulstoni, assembly GCA_963966605.1. NCBI lineage: Eukaryota > Metazoa > Nematoda > Chromadorea > Rhabditida > Rhabditidae > Caenorhabditis > Caenorhabditis sulstoni. Next base: position 9,217,309 of record OZ016479.1, read on the forward strand.
TGCTGCAGTTGAAACGATTGCCGGGAACGCCCTCCGAGTTTAAATGCGATAAACTGATGTTTCCGAAACTGTACGAATTACACTAGGAAAGATTTCTCTTGTCTATATCAAGAATTTGTATGCCTCGTTTCACTTCATTCTGTATAAACACTTGTACCATTCAATCTTCTATCAATATGCTCTGTAATGGGTTTCAAATCCCTCTTGCCCTCTCTCCGATTCGCTGTCTCTGTTTCTTTCCTTATTATCAGTTCAGATGGAGCAACTACGGAAGGAAGGTTGGAACATTAACGAAACCTTCGCGGCCAAGTTTTTCTCCGACGAGGCGATTCCGAAGATGAGTCAAGAGATTCTGAAGACGATTCTCGATGAGGACCTTCGCGAATTCGGTGAGCCTAGCATCATCAATCTACACCGGAAAGAAGAGAATACGTTCGAAGGGCCGTGCGTTCTCCAGCTTCTTCGCTTTAGAAACGTATCGGTACCCCGCATTAAAGAAGAGATGAACCAAGCAGATCCGGCGCATTCGATCATTCGACTTTTTCTGACCGACGGACACACCTCCATTTCTGCAGTCATTTTGGAGCCCATTTCCGGAATCAATGCGGAAACTCCGCCCGGGACGAAGATTCTTCTGATCGGAAAGACTCCGGTGGAGGGAGGTTTTCTGTTACTCACGAAAAAAGACGTGAAAGTGATGGGAGGTCGTGTGGAACAAATGATCGAAAAGTGGAATGTGGAGAGGAACTCAGTTCGGGCCGACGGGTTCAAAGCGAGGAATGTGACCGGAAAGGGAACGGGTGCCCCGAAATGGGTCTCGTTCGGTAAAAGAGGACAGAAAAGCGGACAGCTGGAGAAGGGGTTCAAAGCGAACAGCGTCATGCCGAAGAACATCAAAGAGGGCGAGGAGGCGGATGATTTCGCAAAGAATCGAGAACAAGTTCTCAAGGAGATCGATATGGAGCAGGCGAAAACATTTGCGAAACCGAACGTCGCCCCTCCCACTCAGAAAGAGAAAGCGCCGCCCGTTCCGAAAGAACCCAAGGAACCGAAACCAAGAAAGGAATTCAAACGACGCGGAAGAAAAAACAGCGAGGACGGGCCGGACATCGATGTGGGAGAGTACGCCAATCACAAACCAAGCGGAGCAGTCACTCTGTTCGACTTCATCGGAGGACCCGGAAAAGAAGACGTTGTCGGAAATCTGGAAAAAGAGACGTCAAAGATGAAAGTGTCGACAGGAGGTGGAAGACAGGAAGAGAAGAAATCCGGAAGAGGAGGCGCGTTTGAATCGAAAAACGAGTATGGAAGAGGAGAAGGCAGTTCGAGAAAAGGAGACAGGAATCAGCAAAACGCTCCGTTTGGAAGAGGATCCCAAGGTACTTTTGCACAGTATTCTCTATTTCAGAAGCTTCGAAGAGTTTACAGATGCGAGAGGACTTCGAAGCGACGCGAAGGGATTCCAAGAGAAGAACATCAAAAATCAGAACACATTTAAGAACGATAACCCGAGAAAACAGCAGAATCAGGGTTCAGTCTTTCATTAGAACTACTCGGCACCCGGCGGTTCCTGGAACCGGACGCCGGGTTTGCCGAGGTTTGCCGAGCCGGCATATAGGTATGCCGGGCCGTCAAATAGGTTTGCCGGGCCGTCAAATAGTTATGCCGGGCCGTCATATAGGAGCCGGCCGACCCGGTAAACCTATTTGACGACCCGGCAAACCTATTTGACGATCCGGCATACCTATATGACGGCCCGGCATACCTATTTGACGGCCCGGCATACCTATTTGACGGCCCGGCATACCTATTTGACGGCACGGCATACCTATTTGACGGCCCGGCATACCTCGGCAAACCCGGCGAACCTATACGTCCCGTTCCAGGAACCGCCGGGTGCCGAGTACTTAGATTCTCAATTTCTCGCATTTCAGATCGCTCCGCATTCGCCGCTGCTCAGCCACCTTCTGGCAGGCCGAATCCGCGTGGAAACCAAAACCAAGCTCATCAATCTGAAAACTTCCAGAAAGAAGTCCCTCCACGTGTACCCTACAAATCGAAAAACTTCCAAAAAGGACCTCCACGCGGACCTTCTCAGGCTGGCTTCTCGCATGGAAATGACCGTGGCTCACACCAAACTCAGCACGACTTCCAAAATACAACTCATGAGCAGGCAGCTCATCAAAGACAGCGTCAACCTCAAATTCCGTACCAGAAGGGAGCTCCCCGCGGTGCTTTCCCACATCCGCCCGATTTCCAGAGACCACCGACACGTGGTCCTCAACAGCATCTGTCAGACTTTCAGCGAGAGTCCCCACGTGGTCCTCCTCAACGCCTGGGTGATGTTCAGAGAGGATCCTCTCAAAATGATTCTCACCGCAGACCGCCACGTGGAAACCAGAATCAAAACAATGCTTATCAAAGTAAGAATCGGCAGAAGATTTCTAGATCAGTAGTTCTTCCGTTTTCAGACAACCACCCGGGGTCGGAATGGCGTGTCGGTAGTCACTGTCTCGCCCCGTGGACCGACGGAGCCTTGTATCCGGCAACAATCACGCAGCTCTTTCCGGATCGGCGATGCACGGTTCAATTCGATCAGTACGGAACCTTCCAAACCATTCAAACCGATTTTCTCATCTTCAATTAAATACAATACTCTTGCATGCACTTTCACTTGTACACAAGAAAAGTCAATCGTTGTTGACATTATGTGCTTATACAGCTAATCTTCGCGGAACAAATTTCAAAGCAGATTTAACATATAATCGAATTGTATGATAGTATTTATTTTCAAAAACATTCACTTGTTCACAAAGTAGTAGGGTGAAGAGTAGTAGACTTTGAAGAGGGAAGGGTAACAATCATCCGCATGTTTCACTGGGACTTTTCGAATGCCAGCACTGATCTGAGGCTCTCTCCCTTGTGGAGCACATCGAAAGCAGTGTTGATGTCGTCGATGTGATAGCGGTGAGTGATGAATTCGTCAATGAGCAGCTTCTTGTTCAGGTAGTCCTCGACGAGTTTAGGCACGCTGTCCACACTCTTCCAGCCTCCGAACGCAGTTCCCTTCCATGTGCGGCCAGTGACGAGCTGGAATGGGCGGGTCGAAATCTCCTGGCCAGCACCGGCCACTCCGATAATGCACGAGACTCCCCATCCTTTGTGCGCGGCTTCCAGGGCTTGGCGCTGAAGTTTTCGATGATTTCAACAATTTGAAAAAAATCGTTTGAGAGTTTCTCGGCTCATACAACGGCTTACAGTTTGATTTTGACGGGTACATTACTCTTCTTGTATTTGTTTTCAAAGGAAACTCACCATAGTGTGGACGTTTCCGATGCATTCGAAAGTGTAGTCGAATCCTCCGTCGAAGTTGTCTACGAGCCACGCTTGGAACGATTTGCCTTCCGGCAACTGAACGCTCTTCGGATTGACGCATTCGGTGGCTCCGAAGAATTTGGCGGAGGAGAACTTGGACTCGATCAAGTCGATGCCGACGATTCTTTTGGCTCCGGCCGCCTTCGCTCCCATGATGACGGCGAGTCCGACGGCTCCGAGTCCCCAAACAGCGACGGTGCTTCCCGGCTCGACTTTGCACGTGTTGAGGACGGCTCCGTAGCCAGTGGAGATTCCGCAACCGAGAAGAGAGACCTTCTCAAGAGGCGCCTCCGGATTCACTTTGCACAGCGAAATGTCGGCGACGACAGTGTATTCAGAAAAAGTCGAGCAGCCCATGAAATGAAACAGCTGCTTTCCGTTGCAGGAAAACCGCGACGAACCGTCCGGCATGAATCCATTTCCTTGCGATACACGGATCTTCTGACACAAATTCGTCTTGGGATTGAGGCAGTAATCGCATTCCTTGCACTGCGGTACGTACAACGGAACGACGTGATCTCCAACAGAGAAGCCGGTGACTCCCTCTCCAACGCTCTCGACAACTCCGGAGCCTTCATGGCCGAGGACGACTGGGAAGAGGCCTTCGGGATCGTGTCCATCAAGAGTGTAGGCGTCGGTGTGACAGACGGCCGTGTAGAGAATCTGAAGACGAATGAGCAGCGTGAGGGGAGAATATAGAAAGTCGAGAATACCTTCACTCGGACTTCGTGCGCTTTTGGAGGAGCCACTTGGATCGTCTCGATGGAAAGAGGAGCCTTCGCACTCCAAGCGACAGCAGCTTTGCAGTTTATAACCTGGAATCGAAGAATGACGAGTGTCATTCTCAGAAATATTAATTATTGACTAAGTCATTATAGTCGATAAGGCTAGAATTTCGAAAAAGTTTATTCGCCGGCTTGCAAAGTCAGATCTGCCATCTTTCGAAAAACAGGAAGCAACGTACCTGTCCGACAGTGGCGCTCATTTTTCGATCGAAAGGAATAGCCTGCAATAAGAAAGTTTCTTTTCTTTTATACCCGTTCAGTTTTGTGATCAGTGTGACAACCTCTGTCGAGATAGAAATGTTCAATGATCGGAGAAAGAACCGATGGGAAGAGCGAGATCAGCAAACGAAAGAGGGAGTAGTTTATGGGAACAACAGATAACGGACAACAAATCGATAATTTAGAAAATTAACGTCAACAATGAACAAATGGGTAACAAAGAGGAAATGGAGAGATTAGCGATCGAGCTGAATGATCCACTCCATGTGGTTCGTCTGTGGAAACATGTCCACTGGCTGCACCCGTGTCACCGAAAATGCGTCGCCGCTGTATTTTCTCGATCTGAAGGAGAAAGACTACAAACCACGCACCACAATGTATTGTGTTTAGACTGTGATAAGAATGCATGCGGCCCGCCCATTTGAAGAGAAACTTACGACGGGCGACATAGCTGCACAATGTTGTTGATGGCGGCGGAGGGGTCGCAGGAGACGAAAATCAGACGCCTCATCGTTTCCATCTCTCTGCACGCGAGGATGACCTTTTCGTGCATGCCGGCTCTCGGTGGATCGAGCACTCCCACAACTCGCGACTTTCGAAGATCGAAGTCCGACGGTAAATGGTACCTCATGGATCGGAACACGTCTTCTGCCTTCCCGGCAATGTACTTGAAATGTTTCTCCATCTTATTCTGCTTCGAGTTCTGCTTTGCGTCTTCAATAGCTTCTGGAATCATTTCAATTCCCACACAGCACACTTTCTGCTTGTTTATGATCGGCTTCAGAAGGCACTGTCCGATGGTGCCGGTTCCACAGCAAATGTCGAGAAGAATAGTTCCATGATCTTTCGGAGCAGGAGCTGTCTGCTCTGATTCTTCGATTTTTGAGATTTTAGCGGGAGGCGCCTCGTCACTTCGATCTTCTTCTTTTTCTTCGTCAGCAAGAGGTGCAGATTCAGCTTCCATCGGAACTACTTTGTTCACTTCTGTCTTTTCTTCAGCCAATCCGCTCAATTTTCCAATAGTAGAATACAGAAGACAAGTAGCTTGACTGTTGGTTTGGAAGAAAGCGGGCGGAGAAACTCTGAACCTGCAGTCAAGCAGAGATTCGTAGATGTACGGAGTGCCTCCGACGAGCTTGAAGTTCGGAGCATCGCTGATGTGCACCATCTGCTGCCAGTAAACACTGCACACTCTGTACTTCTTTTCCTCGAACGTAGTGAAAGCCAAGAACCTATCCGTGATTTGATTTTGAATCTCTTTGGTTTTCTTCTCGTCTTCCAACGGAAACACGGTGAAGATGAGCATAACGTCACCGCCGAACTCCCGAATCGTCAGCATTCTCCAGAACCCGACTCTCTCGAACTCGTTGAACGGTTCGAGTCCAGATTCTTTTACGAACTCGCTTACATCCGCCACAATTGCCATCATTTGAGTGCTGACGATGTCCACGTCGACTGGCGGAACCACAAAATGCTGATTTTTCGCGAATCGGCCTCCGACGAATCCCACGCAAATCTCTTTATTGAGATCGTGCCCAATTGTGAACTCGCACTTGTTTCGGTAGCCTTTCGTCTTCGGAGCCGGCAGAATCGTCTCCAGTCGCTTCCGGAATTCGGACTGCTTTCCAAGCCCACCCACTTTGTTCTGATTGAGTTGCGTGTACATTTTATCCATCACTCTGAAAAGTTTCATTGTCGTTTTTGGGAATTGGAGAAAGCTGCTTACTTCACAGCGGCGGCTTGTTTCATTTCGAGCTGTTTCTCGTAAGGGTCATCGGCCAGAGGCGTCGCGATTTCTCGAGCTGTTTTTTGCTGTACTGGTTCGATGTTGTCGGTTGTCACCGGCCTCAAATCTTTCACTTCAGTAGCTGCCAACTGAGCAGTCAGAGTGTTTTTCTTGATTTCGTAGCCGTCGATCATTTTTATCGCTTTTTGAGCGTCTTCCGGACTTTCAAAAGAAACATACGCGTAATCCGACATGTGACGCACTTTTTTCGATTTCACATTGCCTAGAATTCTGCAGAAAGAAAGGAAGTCATGATGTGAGGTTCCGATGGAAAACTCACTTCTCCAGCAATTTTTTGAACTGCTTGAAGCCGATGTAACTCGGAATGTTTTTGATGTGAACTCTGTCCAGATCTATCCCCTTTCCGTCTCCTTTTTTTGTCTCGATTTCGCTTGATATCTCATTGTTTAAGTGAGTTTCAGTTGCTTGAGGTGCTTCTGCGATCTCCTCCAACATTCTTAAGACGAAAAATCAATGTTGTTGGGACTTTTTCGTAAAGTTCAATTATTGAAAATTCCGATGAATAATCGCTAAACCAAAGAATAGAAAAAATATTATATTATTTAAATAGAAACAGTCGCAGCCATATTTACAGCATGCTGCAGCACCCTGCACGTGCAATGCGCCAGCAAAAAAGGTGACAATGTTCGGTGGGGCGTAATTGCATCATTCGATTTGATTTGCACTGAAAACTTCGATCGCGATCGGAAAAACTCTTCGTTATTTCGAAAACGTTCCGTGAAAAGCGGATTTTGATCCCGGGGCTCTCGGCCTGACAGTCGGATGCCACTAGTTTTACCCCTGGCACGGCACCCTGCGGTGGAGTTAGCAATGGAGCGCACTTGCAGAATTGGCGCCGGCGGCGGCGATTTTTAGTACTGAATTTCAGGTTTTTTCTGGTTTTCAAACGAATAATGAGTTTTTTCTCTCTGATTTTCGCTATAAGTTGCGAAAAATAAGCATAAAAATCGATATGCGAAGAGAAAACAGCATTTTTCCCTTCCTCTGAAGAGTTAATACATGTATTAACTCTTCAGATAATCAAACCCTATCAGAGCCTTTCTTTTGCCACCTATTTCATTCCTTTCTATCTCAAAATTTTCCCCATTCAATTCTTCAGAAGATATAGCGAAATGCTATTCCTGGACGCCCTTCCTCTTTCTGCAAATTTAGAATTACTTCATTTTCAGTGCAAATTTTAAAACTTGTATTATTATCGGATTTTTTTGAATGCAATACGCTGCGGAATTTTTTTTTTCGCAATGTCGATTTACGGGTTGGTCCCGCCACGAAGAGAAAGAGACGCAGACGACGAGAGATGGAAAATTTTGAAAAAAATTGAAGAAAATTCATCTCTCGTCGTCTGCGTCTCTTTCTCTTCGTGGCGGGACCAACCCGTAAATCGACATTTCTAAAAAAAAAATTTCCGCAGCGTATTGCATTCAAAAAAATCCGATAATAACTCTTCAGAGGAAGGGAAAAATGCCGTTTTTTCTTCGCATATCGATTTTTATGCTCATTTTTCGCAACTTATAGCGAAAATCAGAGAGAAAATACTCTTCATTCGTTTGAAAACCAGAAAAAACCTGAAATTCAGTACTAAAAATCGCCGCCGCCGGCGCCAATTCTGCAAGTGCGCTCCATTGCTAACTCCACCGCAGGGTACCGTGCCTGGTATTACACGATCGCGCGAAGCGCGAAGTCCGCAGTTCCGCCCCATGGCGGGTCTCGAACGGAATTGACTTCATGCGACGTGAAATTGCGTGTCCCTTTAAAGTTTTTGTGTTGAATTCAAATTTTCGCGGTTCAAAGTTTTTAAAGGGAGGCACCTTGATTCGTTTTTTACCTGTAGATTCCGTTCGAGTCCCGCCAGGGGGCGGAACTGCGGACTCCGCGCTTTGCGCGATCGTGTAATACACCTTTATTTTTTTCGTGACCTCTGCGCACGCGCCCTCCTAGTTCAGCTGAGAGCTGCTACCAAGAGATGAAAGTTCATGTGCATACGCGTGACCTCTTAATGTTGCCACGTCTCTGTGGCAACAGTGAAGAGGGAGCCCAAAATCCTCTCTTTAAATCATTTATTTTACTGTTCTTCTTAATATTTCGTGCAGTTTACTTCCGTTTTTTCTACCTATTTCAATCTGGACGTTTTTTTTCCTCATGGATACATCGAATGTCTCAGTGAAAGGTGATGTTTAAATTGTCCTTTAATTTTTACTAGTTATTATTATCGGATTTTTTTTGAATAAGAAATGTTTGTTTTCTAGATGTCGATTTACAGCTAGGTTTAGCGCCACGGAACAGGAGCGAGCAACAGATGGAAGCAACAGATGAAATAAATTAATGTTATCATATTAATAAAATATTAATTGTAATTTTTTTTAACCGTTCGTGCGATTTGTAGTCGCGGGGTTAGCGACATGTAAATTGGAAAAAGAAACGAAAAAAATAATCAATAGAACTTCTTTGTTTAAACCCCAATGCCGTGCGTGGCGCAGTTTTCCGGTGCGTTTTCCTAGGCCACGGTCACACAAGCACACAGAATCTTTCTTCAGATTGACCGGCGATTTGGTGCAGCTAGGGTTGGCAAAAGGGGCGTTGGGGCGGCCCCGGCGCCCCCGCGCATGGGGCGGGGGCCGCCCCGCCATTTTTCGAAAATTTGCCCAAAATAGTCCGTTTGAGCCCGTTCTTAAAGCATTCTGTAGACAATTTTGTCATACCTTCGGTTAAAATGGTCGGGTTTCTCGTAATTGTCTTTTTTATGAATGCGAAATCTCGAAAACTTGCAAAATAACTGCGTGAATGACAAAATTGTCTACAGAATGCTTCAAGAATGAGCTCGAACGGACTATTTTGGGCAAATTTTCGAAAAATGCTGCAGGCCGCCGGGGCGGGGGCGGCCCCGGCGCCCCGCTGATGGGGCGGGGGCCGCCCCGCCGCCCCCAAAGCGGGGCGCCCCATTGCCAACCCTAGGTGCAGCACATGCGAAACAATCATCGAAAGAGCAAGTTCAAGCGGAAAGCCGACCTTCGTCAGTGAGAAAAAACGACTGCTGTTGTCGAAAATTGAGGCAATTCCCCCCCTCCAGTGATTTCCTTCATTTTATTAATTTCTCTCCTCTTTTTTTCCCTAGAAATGCGAAATGCGAAGTTGTTGTTTCAGACCGAATGGATATAAAAAGTGCAAAAGCCCTCTTCCTGTGCTAGCCCGGCGAACCGCCCGGAGGGAAAGAAAGAGGGCGGAACGCCGAACTAGCCCCTGACCCCGCTCTCACCGTGCGGGAACGGCGCGGCGACAGGACAGTCCCGAGGGGGACCGTCCGTCGACGCTCGGCTCAAGACAGTCCGAGGGACCGTCTATCATCGCCCGCCGCTCAGGAGCCTTTCTCCGTCATCACGGCTACCGCTCAAGGGCCGGAACCCTATCATCGCAGGCAACGGTACCGCTCAAGACACAGAGTGCCAATCATTGCAGCGTGTACACCCACCGGGTTTCGATCCCGGGACTCTCGGCCTGACGGTCGAGCGCTCTACCACTAAGCTATGGGTGCACGCCGAAAACAGCACGTGTTGGGAAAAAAGAGGAAAGAGGAAGGAAAGACGCGACTGACAGCGGGAAAGACGTGACTGACAGAAGAGGAACCAAAAAAAAAAGAACCAAATTCCAAAAAAAGAACCAACTTCCGAAAAAAAATAAAAAATTCCAAAAAAAAAAAGGAAAAATTCCAAAAAACTCAGGCAAATGAAATACAGTATTATAAGAAAACAACGGAATATTATCGCAATTCTATAAGAATATTACAAGGCGCGATAATATTACAAAATCTCCTAATAATATTTCAAACTCGTCTTATAATATTCGCAAAACTTCTTATAATATTCTGAGAACTTCTTACAAGATTCGGCAGCACCTTTCCCCCCTTTCTTATAATATTTGACAGATTTCTTATAATATTCGATAGTTTTCTTATAATATTCTCTTCAAAGCAAGAATTTATTGCAAAAAAAATCACACATTGAGAAGAGAACGGAAATTAACAACAAAAGAACAGTTATAAGATAAATTTTCGAACAGAATTGTCTCTTCACTCTTCCAACTTGGGTCATTTGTTGCTCTTTTCTCTCAGCAGCTCGCTTCTTGGCGTTTTTCTTTCTGTAAATAGATGAATGGCTTGGAATTAAGAAAACAGTCTTACATTAACTTTTTCAAATGCACATCATGTCCGTGTATTAGAAGATCTGCGGGTTTTCTTGTAACTATATCCAAAGTCTTCTGCTGGCTGACTGTGACTTCGTTTCCGCTTCATTTTCTGATAAGGTGCGAGCCAAGTCGAAGGAGTTCTTTAAGCGAAGTTATTCCGTCCGAGTTCCTGAAGACGTGTCGAAAATCTTGTCGAAAATTCGAAATATGAAAAGAGCAACAAAAAAAACACGTCAAGTTGAGTAAAAACTTTAAAAATAAGAAACTTTGGGTAAAAAAAGGAAATAAACGGAGTTTCTCGTAATATTGAGAAATCTTCTTATAATATTGATGTGCCTTCTTATAATATCCAAACTTCTTATAACATTCGTAATTTTTCTTATAATATTACTGTAGGTATCAGTGTCAAGGGTTTGCTGACACGATCCCCGCGCACCGCAAATGCGCCATGAAAAATTCTTCACAATATTATAAGATTACGATAATATTCTTGTAACTTCTTAGAAAACTGTAAATTGCGATAATATTCCGGTTTTTTCTTATAATACTGTTTTTCATTTGCCTGAGAAAAAAAAGAACCGAATTTTGAAAAAAAAGAACTAAATTTTGAAAAAAAAGAACTAAATTTTGAAAAAAAAGAACTAAATTTTGAAAAAAAAAGAACTATTAAAAAAAAAGAACCTAATTTTGAAAAAAAAAAGAACTAAATTTTGAAGAAAAAAGAACTAAATTTTGAAAAAAAAAGAACTAAATTTTGAAAAAAAAGAACCAAATTTTGAGAAAAAAGAACCAAGTTTTGAAAAAAAAAGAACCAAATTTTGAAAAAAAAGAACCAAATTTTGAAAAAAAAAAGAACCAAATTTTGAAAAAAAAAGAACCAAATTTTGAAAAAAAAAGAACCAAATTTCGAAAAAAAAAGAACCAAATTTTGAAAAAAAAAGAACTAAATTTAAAAAAAAAGAACCAAATTTTGAAAAAAAAAGAACCAAATTTTGAAAAAAAAAGAACCAACTTCCGAAAAAAAATAAAAAATTCCAAAAAAAAAAGGAAAAATTCCAAAAAAAAAAGAACCGAATTTTGAAAAAAAAGAACTAAATTTTGAAAAAAAAAGAACTAAATTTTGAAAAAAAAGAACTAAATTTTGAAAAAAAAAGAACTATTAAAAAAAAAGAACCTAATTTTGAAAAAAAAAAGAACTAAATTTTGAAGAAAAAAGAACTAAATTTTGAAAAAAAAAGAACTAAATTTTGAAAAAAAAGAACCAAATTTTGAGAAAAAAGAACCAAGTTTTGAAAAAAAAAGAACCAAATTTTGAAAAAAAAGAACCAAATTTTGAAAAAAAAAAGAACCAAATTTTGAAAAAAAAAGAACCAAATTTTGAAAAAAAAAGAACCAAATTTCGAAAAAAAAAGAACCAAATTTTGAAAAAAAAAGAACTAAATTTAAAAAAAAAGAACCAAATTTTGAAAAAAAAAGAACCAAATTTTGAAAAAAAAAGAACCAACTTCCGAAAAAAAATAAAAAATTCCAAAAAAAAAAGGAAAAATTCCAAAAAAAAAAGAACCGAATTTTGAAAAAAAAGAACTAAATTTTGAAAAAAAAAGAACTAAATTTTGAAAAAAAAGAACCAAATTTTGAAAAAAAAGAACCAAATTTTGAGAAAAAAGAACCAAATTTTGAGAAAAAAGAACCAAGTTTTGAAAAAAAAAGAACCAAATTTTGAAAAAAAAGAACCAAATTTTGAAAAAAAAAAGAACCAAATTTTGAAAAAAAAAGAACCAAATTTTGAAAAAAAAAGAACCAAATTTCGAAAAAAAAGAACCAAATTTTGAAAAAAAAAGAACTAAATTTAAAAAAAAAGAACCAAATTTTGAAAAAAAAAGAACCAAATTTTGAAAAAAAAAGAACCAACTTCCGAAAAAAAATAAAAAATTCCAAAAAAAAAGAACCAAATTTTGAAAAAAAAAGAACTAAATTTAAAAAAAAAGAACCAAATTTTGAAAAAAAAAGAACCAAATTTTGAAAAAAAAAGAACCAACTTCCGAAAAAAAATAAAAAATTCCAAAAAAAAAAGAACCGAATTTTGAAAAAAAAGAACTAAATTTTGAAAAAAAAAGAACTAAATTTTGAAAAAAAAGAACCAAATTTTGAAAAAAAAAGAACCAAATTTTGAAAAAAAAAGAACCAAATTTTGAAAAAAAAAGAACTAAATTTTGAAAAAAAAAGAACCAAATTTTGAAAAAAAAAGAACCAAATTTTGAAAAAAAAAGAACCAAATTTTGAAAAAAAAAGAACTAAATTTTGAAAAAAAAAGAACTAAATTTTGAAAAAAAAGAACCAAATTTTGAAAAAAAAAGAACCAAATTTTGAAAAAAAAAGAACCAAATTTTGAAAAAAAAAGAACTAAATTTTGAAAAAAAAGAACTAAATTTTGAAAAAAAAAAGAACTAAATTTAAAAAAAAAGAACCAAATTTTGAAAAAAAAAGAACCAAATTTTGAAAAAAAAAGAACCAAATTTTGAAAAAAAAAGAACCAAATTCCAAAAAAAAAAGAACCGAATTTTGAAAAAAAAGAACTAAATTTTGAAAAAAAAAAGAACTAAATTTAAAAAAAAAGAACCAAATTTTGAAAAAAAAAGAACCAAATTTTGAAAAAAAAAGAACTAAATTTTGAAAAAAAAAGAACTAAATTTTGAAAAAAAAGAACCAAATTTTGAAAAAAAAAGAACCAAATTTTGAAAAAAAAGAACCAAATTTTGAAAAAAAAAGAACCAAATTTTGAAAAAAAAAGAACCAAATTTTGAAAAAAAAAGAACTAAATTTTGAAAAAAAAGAACCAAATTTTGAAAAAAAAAGAACCAAATTTTGAAAAAAAAGAACCAAATTTTGAAAAAAAAAGAACCAAATTTTGAAAAAAAAAGAACCAAATTTTGAAAAAAAAAGAACTAAATTTTGAAAAAAAAAGAACTAAATTTTGAAAAAAAAGAACTAAATTTTGAAAAAAAAGAACTAAATTTTGAAAAAAAAAAGAACTAAATTTAAAAAAAAAGAACCAAATTTTGAAAAAAAAAGAACCAAATTTTGAAAAAAAAAGAACTAAATTTTGAAAAAAAAAGAACTAAATTTTGAAAAAAAAGAACTAAATTTTGAAAAAAAAGAACTAAATTTAAAAAAAAAAGAACTAAATTTTCAAAAAAAAAGAACCAAATTTTGAAAAAAAAAGAACCAAATTTTGAAAAAAAAAGAACCAAATTTTGAAAAAAAAAGAACTAAATTTTGAAAAAAAAAGAACTAAATTTTGAAAAAAAAGAACCAAATTTTGAAAAAAAAAGAACCAAATTTTGAAAAAAAAAGAACTAAATTTTGAAAAAAAAGAACCAAATTTTGAAAAAAAAAGAACTAAATTTTGAAAAAAAAAGAACTAAATTTTGAAAAAAAAAGAACCAAATTTTGAAAAAAAAAGAACCAAATTTTGAAAAAAAAGAACCAAATTTTGAAAAAAAAAGAACTAAATTTTGAAAAAAAAAGAACCAAATTTTGAAAAAAAAAGAACCAAATTTTGAAAAAAAAAGAACCAAATTTTGAAAAAAAAAGAACTAAATTTTGAAAAAAAAAGAACCAAATTTTGAAAAAAAAAGAACCAAATTTTGAAAAAAAAGAACCAAATTTTGAAAAAAAAAGAACCAAATTTTGAAAAAAAAAGAACCAAATTTTGAAAAAAAAAGAACTAAATTTTGAAAAAAAAAGAACTAAATTTTGAAAAAAAAGAACTAAATTTTGAAAAAAAAGAACTAAATTTTGAAAAAAAAAAGAACTAAATTAAAAAAAAAAGAACCAAATTTTGAAAAAAAAAGAACCAAATTTTGAAAAAAAAAAGAACTAAATTTTGAAAAAAAAAGAACTAAATTTTGAAAAAAAAGAACTAAATTTTGAAAAAAAAGAACTAAATTTTGAAAAAAAAGAACTAAATTTTGAAAAAAAAAAGAACTAAATTTAAAAAAAAAGAACCAAATTTTGAAAAAAAAAGAACTAAATTTTGAAAAAAAAGAACTAAATTTTAAAAAAAAAGAACTAAATTTTCAAAAAAAAAGAACCAAATTTTGAAAAAAAAAGAACCAAATTTTGAAAAAAAAAGAACCAAATTTTGAAAAAAAAAGAACTAAATTTTGAAAAAAAAAGAACTAAATTTTGAAAAAAAAGAACCAAATTTTGAAAAAAAAAGAACCAAATTTTGAAAAAAAAAGAACTAAATTTTGAAAAAAAAGAACCAAATTTTGAAAAAAAAAGAACTAAATTTTGAAAAAAAAAGAACTAAATTTTGAAAAAAAAAGAACCAAATTTTGAAAAAAAAAGAACCAAATTTTGAAAAAAAAGAACCAAATTTTGAAAAAAAAAGAACCAAATTTTAAAAAAAAGAACCAAATTTTGAAAAAAAAGAACCAAATTTTGAAAAAAAAGAACCAAATTTTGAAAAAAAAAGAAATAAATTTTGAAAAAAAAAAGAACCAAATTTTGAAAAAAAAGAACCAAATTTTGAAAAAAAAAGAACTAAGTTTTGAAAAAAAAAAGAACCAAATTTTGAAAAAAAAAGAACCAAATTTAAAAAAAAAAGAACCAAATTTTGAAAAAAAAAGAACCAAATTTTGAAAAAAAAGAACCAAATTTTGAAAAAAAAAGAACCAAATTTTGAAAAAAAAAAGAACCAAATTTTGAAAAAAAAGAACCAAATTTTGAAAAAAAAAGAACTAAGTTTTGAAAAAAAAAAGAACCAAATTTTGAAAAAAAAAGAACCAAATTTAAAAAAAAAAGAACCAAATTTTGAAAAAAAAAGAACCAAATTTTGAAAAAAAAGAACCAAATTTTGAAAAAAAAAGAACCAAATTTTGAAAAAAAAAGAACCAAATTTTGAAAAAAAAGAACCAAATTTTGAAAAAAAAAGAACCAAATTTTGAAAAAAAAAAGAACCAAATTTTGAAAAAAAAGAACCAAATTTTGAAAAAAAAAGAACTAAGTTTTGAAAAAAAAAAGAACCAAATTTTGAAAAAAAAAGAACCAAATTAAAAAAAAAAAGAACCAAATTTTGAAAAAAAAAGAACCAAATTTTGAAAAAAAAGAACCAAATTTTGAAAAAAAAAGAACCAAATTTTAAAAAAAAGAACCAAATTTTGAAAAAAAAGAACCAAATTTTGAAAAAAAGAACCAAATTTTGAAAAAAAAAGAACTAAATTTAAAAAAAAAGAACCAAATTTTGAAAAAAAAAGAACCAAATTTTAAAAAAAAGAACCAAATTTTGAAAAAAAAAGAACCAAATTTTAAAAAAAAGAACCAAATTTTGAAAAAAAAAGAACTAAATTTAAAAAAAAAGAACCAAATTTTGAAAAAAAAAGAACCAAATTTTGAAAAAAAAAGAACCAACTTCCGAAAAAAAATAAAAAATTCCAAAAAAAAAAGAACCGAATTTTGAAAAAAAAGAACTAAATTTTGAAAAAAAAAGAACTAAATTTTGAAAAAAAAGAACCAAATTTTGAAAAAAAAAGAACCAAATTTTGAAAAAAAAAGAACCAAATTTTGAAAAAAAAAGAACTAAATTTTGAAAAAAAAAGAACCAAATTTTGAAAAAAAAAGAACCAAATTTTGAAAAAAAAAGAACCAAATTTTGAAAAAAAAAGAACTAAATTTTGAAAAAAAAAGAACTAAATTTTGAAAAAAAAGAACCAAATTTTGAAAAAAAAAGAACCAAATTTTGAAAAAAAAAGAACCAAATTTTGAAAAAAAAAGAACTAAATTTTGAAAAAAAAGAACTAAATTTTGAAAAAAAAAAGAACTAAATTTAAAAAAAAAGAACCAAATTTTGAAAAAAAAAGAACCAAATTTTGAAAAAAAAAGAACCAAATTTTGAAAAAAAAAGAACCAAATTCCAAAAAAAAAAGAACCGAATTTTGAAAAAAAAGAACTAAATTTTGAAAAAAAAAAGAACTAAATTTAAAAAAAAAGAACCAAATTTTGAAAAAAAAAGAACCAAATTTTGAAAAAAAAAGAACTAAATTTTGAAAAAAAAAGAACTAAATTTTGAAAAAAAAGAACCAAATTTTGAAAAAAAAAGAACCAAATTTTGAAAAAAAAGAACCAAATTTTGAAAAAAAAAGAACCAAATTTTGAAAAAAAAAGAACCAAATTTTGAAAAAAAAAGAACTAAATTTTGAAAAAAAAGAACCAAATTTTGAAAAAAAAAGAACCAAATTTTGAAAAAAAAGAACCAAATTTTGAAAAAAAAAGAACCAAATTTTGAAAAAAAAAGAACCAAATTTTGAAAAAAAAAGAACTAAATTTTGAAAAAAAAAGAACTAAATTTTGAAAAAAAAGAACTAAATTTTGAAAAAAAAGAACTAAATTTTGAAAAAAAAAAGAACTAAATTTAAAAAAAAAGAACCAAATTTTGAAAAAAAAAGAACCAAATTTTGAAAAAAAAAGAACTAAATTTTGAAAAAAAAAGAACTAAATTTTGAAAAAAAAGAACTAAATTTTGAAAAAAAAGAACTAAATTTAAAAAAAAAAGAACTAAATTTTCAAAAAAAAAGAACCAAATTTTGAAAAAAAAAGAACCAAATTTTGAAAAAAAAAGAACCAAATTTTGAAAAAAAAAGAACTAAATTTTGAAAAAAAAAGAACTAAATTTTGAAAAAAAAGAACCAAATTTTGAAAAAAAAAGAACCAAATTTTGAAAAAAAAAGAACTAAATTTTGAAAAAAAAGAACCAAATTTTGAAAAAAAAAGAACTAAATTTTGAAAAAAAAAGAACTAAATTTTGAAAAAAAAAGAACCAAATTTTGAAAAAAAAAGAACCAAATTTTGAAAAAAAAGAACCAAATTTTGAAAAAAAAAGAACTAAATTTTGAAAAAAAAAGAACCAAATTTTGAAAAAAAAAGAACCAAATTTTGAAAAAAAAAGAACCAAATTTTGAAAAAAAAAGAACTAAATTTTGAAAAAAAAAGAACCAAATTTTGAAAAAAAAAGAACCAAATTTTGAAAAAAAAGAACCAAATTTTGAAAAAAAAAGAACCAAATTTTGAAAAAAAAAGAACCAAATTTTGAAAAAAAAAGAACTAAATTTTGAAAAAAAAAGAACTAAATTTTGAAAAAAAAGAACTAAATTTTGAAAAAAAAGAACTAAATTTTGAAAAAAAAAAGAACTAAATTAAAAAAAAAAGAACCAAATTTTGAAAAAAAAAGAACCAAATTTTGAAAAAAAAAAGAACTAAATTTTGAAAAAAAAAGAACTAAATTTTGAAAAAAAAGAACTAAATTTTGAAAAAAAAGAACTAAATTTTGAAAAAAAAGAACTAAATTTTGAAAAAAAAAAGAACTAAATTTAAAAAAAAAGAACCAAATTTTGAAAAAAAAAGAACTAAATTTTGAAAAAAAAGAACTAAATTTTAAAAAAAAAGAACTAAATTTTCAAAAAAAAAGAACCAAATTTTGAAAAAAAAAGAACCAAATTTTGAAAAAAAAAGAACCAAATTTTGAAAAAAAAAGAACTAAATTTTGAAAAAAAAAGAACTAAATTTTGAAAAAAAAGAACCAAATTTTGAAAAAAAAAGAACCAAATTTTGAAAAAAAAAGAACTAAATTTTGAAAAAAAAGAACCAAATTTTGAAAAAAAAAGAACTAAATTTTGAAAAAAAAAGAACTAAATTTTGAAAAAAAAAGAACCAAATTTTGAAAAAAAAAGAACCAAATTTTGAAAAAAAAGAACCAAATTTTGAAAAAAAAAGAACCAAATTTTAAAAAAAAGAACCAAATTTTGAAAAAAAAGAACCAAATTTTGAAAAAAAAGAACCAAATTTTGAAAAAAAAAGAAATAAATTTTGAAAAAAAAAAGAACCAAATTTTGAAAAAAAAGAACCAAATTTTGAAAAAAAAAGAACTAAGTTTTGAAAAAAAAAAGAACCAAATTTTGAAAAAAAAAGAACCAAATTTAAAAAAAAAAGAACCAAATTTTGAAAAAAAAAGAACCAAATTTTGAAAAAAAAGAACCAAATTTTGAAAAAAAAAGAACCAAATTTTGAAAAAAAAAAGAACCAAATTTTGAAAAAAAAGAACCAAATTTTGAAAAAAAAAGAACTAAGTTTTGAAAAAAAAAAGAACCAAATTTTGAAAAAAAAAGAACCAAATTTAAAAAAAAAAGAACCAAATTTTGAAAAAAAAAGAACCAAATTTTGAAAAAAAAGAACCAAATTTTGAAAAAAAAAGAACCAAATTTTGAAAAAAAAAGAACCAAATTTTGAAAAAAAAGAACCAAATTTTGAAAAAAAAAGAACCAAATTTTGAAAAAAAAAAGAACCAAATTTTGAAAAAAAAGAACCAAATTTTGAAAAAAAAAGAACTAAGTTTTGAAAAAAAAAAGAACCAAATTTTGAAAAAAAAAGAACCAAATTAAAAAAAAAAAGAACCAAATTTTGAAAAAAAAAGAACCAAATTTTGAAAAAAAAGAACCAAATTTTGAAAAAAAAAGAACCAAATTTTAAAAAAAAGAACCAAATTTTGAAAAAAAAGAACCAAATTTTGAAAAAAAAGAACCAAATTTTGAAAAAAAAAGAAATAAATTTTGAAAAAAAAAAGAACCAAATTTTGAAAAAAAAAGAACCAAATTTTGAAAAAAAAGAACCAAATTTTGAAAAAAAAAGAACCAAATTTTGAAAAAAAAAAGAACCAAATTTTGAAAAAAAAAGAACCAAATTTTGAAAAAAAAGAACCAAATTTTGAAAAAAAAAGAACCAAATTTTGAAAAAAAAAAGAACCAAATTTTGAAAAAAAAGAACCAAATTTTGAAAAAAAAAGAACTAAGTTTTGAAAAAAAAAAGAACCAAATTTTGAAAAAAAAAGAACCAAATTTAAAAAAAAAAGAACCAAATTTTGAAAAAAAAAGAACCAAATTTTGAAAAAAAAGAACCAAATTTTGAAAAAAAAAGAACTAAATTTTGAAAAAAAAGAACCAAATTTTGAAAAAAAAAGAACTAAATTTTGAAAAAAATTAAAGGAAACTTTTTTTTGAAAAAATCTCAAATCTCTGAAAAAATCATTAACTTTTAAAGAAAATTATTTAAAGAGAAAACCTATTTCTTGTAAAATGTTGAAAAAAAACCTTTTTTTTTTTTTGAAAAAATCATTAATTTTTAAAGAAAATATTTTTTTTGAAAAAATCATTAACTTTTAAAGAAAATTATTTAGAGAAAAAAACCTTCTTTTTTGAAACAAAAGAAAATAGTATCAACCGCTGTTATCAAAAGGTTATTCTTGTCATCGCAGAGCCAGCACAGTTGCTCATCAGAAGACAGACGGTTTGTAGCGGACGTAGGCGGTCTGTCCGACGTGGATGTAGGCCTCGTGCTTCGTTCCGGCATACACTCCGAACACGGGGCTGTCCTTGTGCGCCTTCCGCATCTTGCCCTCCGGAGCGAGTCGGAACTCTCGAAGCTTCTTCAGCGGCTGGTTTTCCTTGCTCATCTCCCCCTTTTCGGGATCAACTGTCGTTAGGACGCATCGTGTGCATGGAGCGAAACACTCGAGGATAGCGTCTCCGATTTTCACTTCTGCCCATTTGTCTTCGTCCCACGGCAAGGATCCTTCAATGAAAACGGAAGGACGGAAGTTGCGGGAAGAGACCTGAAAAATGTTTTGTTTCAGATTTATGAAGGGGAACGAGACCTTTTTGTCCAGTTGGCCGTTCAATGCATTCAGCGACGCCTCCGTTGCAATCAGGAATGGAGCCAGGTCGGTGAATCCCGACTGAACAGACACTTCTGAGTTCTGAGAAGCACTTCTGAGTTCACTCACGTCGTCCTTTCTTTTCGGCACCGGATTGTTCCACCATTCTTCGTCCGGAACACACGTCCTCTCCGTATAAAGACCTTCTTTGTATAGGATCAATCGGTAGTTCGGCTCTTCGATGAAATCCGAAAGCAGCTTCGCCACTTCATCTCCACAGTCAAATCCGTCCTGTTTCAGGTTGTCGAATAATCTGGAAACGTTCTTTGAAGATTCAGAAGGCTTTCAGAAGAGACTGACGACGCCCGGATAAGTCTTCCGTTCTTGACGACTTCTTTCAAATCCACTGCGAGCTTCGGTTTCTCAGGAACGCTGATTTCCAGAATTCCCGATTCAACGTGGGATTCCACGTGTACCAGTTTTGGCATTTGACGAGCAGTTATAAACCTGAAACACTGTCTTCTTCTGAAGATTCGACAGAGTCCAACCTTCCAGTGTTCTCATCCACCAACATGAAGGCTCGGTCCTCGAGCTCGCCCATGACAGGACCTGTTTTTGTGCATTTGAACGCGAACAGCTGCAATTCGGTATCATTATCATTGGAGCGCGGTTCGAACTCACGTCAACAGGCTTGCACGACTTGATCGGGTAGATGTGGAGACTCTTGACGACTCCGATCGGAATCCATTCCTGAGACTTCGCCGAGATGTAGGAGTAGATCTGACGGGCGGTCTGCAAATAAGAAAACGATCGTTTTCGGAGAGAAAAGTCGGAGAGATTACGTGATAAAAGATGAAGGAGCTGGCGATGCAGCCGATCAGTATCTTCTTCTCTTTGTCCAATTCCAGCATTGCTTTTCAGCGTTCGATTTTGTGTGGGAGAGAAAATGCGAGAAGAATAACAAGCGGAAAACCTGCTGACCAAGTCGTTATCTACTTCTTTTCCTCTCTGCGTCTCTTTCGAATCGTGCATTAGATGACAACTTGTTGTGACGTCACAAAAATGAGTTTTGTAGCGTCCGCAACGGTAATCGAGAAACAAATTCATTCGGAAGAGAAAGATGGAAACAATCTGGTGATTCTCGGCCGGTGTGTGAGAAAGTCTACCACTTGGATGGCTTGTACCTGACGTAGACAGTCTGTCCGACGTGGATGTAGGCCTCGTGTCTCATTCCGGCGTACACTCCGAACACGGGGCTGTCCTTGTGCGCCTTCCGCATCTTCTGTTCGGAAGCCATCCGGAACTTGCGCATCTCTCGCAGCGGCTCGTTCTCCTTGCTCATTTCCCCGTTCTCCGGATCCACGGTCGTCAGAATACATCGGGGACACGGCGCCGCGCACTCGAAGAGAGCGTTCCCGACTCTCACTTCCGACCACTTGTCTTCGTCCCAAGCGATCGAGTTCTCGATGTAAATTGAGGGTCGAAAGTTCATGAACGAAATCTGAAAACGCCACTCTTCCGTTCTGGTTATCTCTCTTTCCTTCATCGCCCACCGGCTTTGCCAATCTCGCGTTCAAATCTTTCATCGAAGCCTCTGTTGCCAGCAGAAACGGGGCCAGATTCGTGTATCCGCACTGAAAATGCTTCGCTTAAAGTGCAGTTCTTGTCCATTTTCCCACATCGTCCTTCCGGTTCGGAACCGGGTTATTCCAGGAATCGGGGTTCGGAACGAACTCTCTTTCGGTGTAAAGTCCTCTCACGTAGAACATGAGCCGGTAGTTCTTCTCTCCGCAGTAATCGGAGAGCAACTCCGACACTTCGTCCCCGCAGTCGTACCCGTCTTGTTGCAATTTGTCGACCATGAACCTGAAAAGAGACTCTTCAAAGCCGGCTTGTGCTCAAAAGACGGTACGTGGCACGGAGGAGCTTCCCGTTCTCGACCACTTTCTTCAAATCCACCACCAGTTTCGGACGGCCGGGCACTTTTATCTCGAGCGTTTCCGATTCCATTCTGCATTCCACCAGCACCAGTTTCGGTTTCTGACGGCCGAATACGAACCTGGAAACTGTTTCGTTTTCAAGTCCATTCAGCAAACACTCACTGTCCCCTCTCGACATCGACTAAAACGAAGGCTCGGTCCTCGAGTTCGCCCATGACAGGGCCTGCTTTTGTGCATTTGAACGCGAACAGCTGCAATTCGGTATCATTATCATTGGAGCGCGGTTCGAACTCACGTCAACAGGCTTGCACGACTTGATCGGGTAGATGTGGAGACTCTTGACGACTCCGATCGGAATCCATTCCTGAGACTTCGCCGAGATGTAGGAGTAGATCTGACGGGCGGTCTGCAAATAAGAAAACGATCGAGAGAAACGTCGGAGGGATTACGTGATAAAAGAAGAAGGAGCTGGCGATGCAGCCGATCAGTATCTTCTTCTCTTTGTCCAATTCCAGCATTTCCGCAGCTGACAGAGTGATCCTTTGATATGTTATTGTTAATAATGAGAGTGTGTGGACAACACAAACAGAAGAACCTGTCTTTTATCTACTCGTTCTGCGTCCATTCCGCAGTCCAAATATAGCTCCCCCGTCGCCAAAGGACGGAAAGGCGTGACGTCACGAGAGTGTCTCTTCTGATTCAGTGATAAAAGCTCTTATGCTTCCTCTATTCAGAGATCATGTTTATTCGGAAAAATAGATCATGTTCAGTTTGTTCATTATATCACGTCGATTTTGAGCGCATGACTTCATTAGTGATGAAAGGAGGTTCCTGAGTGTCGTAGAGCATGAAGGAAGCGAAGAGGACGGTCGAGATGATGAACACCCACATGATGATCTTCTCGAGCATCCTGAAACTCCGTGCTTCTCGAGCTCTTCTCAACCCTTGCCCCTACCTCGCCAGCATCTGCCACTCTTTTCTGATTCTCTTCAAGTGCTCCTGAGATGTCAGATCCTGTCGGATCGACTGAACCGAACTCAGAACATCCACTACCACGTTGTACATGGCGGGATCCTGGAGTTTCGAGCTGTCGACAGACTCTTGCTCCACCAGCGAAGTCTTGTTATGCTGTAACTTTCAGAATGTACCATCTACTACTCCATCTGATGTTCAGCCTGGCGGACTGTGATCAGAGATCAGATCGGTCTCAAAACAGTCCACAAGCCCATTTCAGCTGACAAAAAAGTTTCATTCTGCAACATAGAGAACGAAGCGAGAATCGGTGAAATCGAACTGAACACATGCTTGCAACTCAGAAAAACCATGTCAGTGCTTCGAAACCGGAAAAACGTGAAAACAGACACTACCTTCGGCTCGTCGGTTTTGAGCAACTTCTGCTGAAACTGCACGAAATCCTTGGCGAACGCCTTCTTCAGCTCCGACAGTTTGTCCTGGAGAAATGGAAAACACGATGGGCGCATGCTGTGTGACAAGGTGATGAAGCGGATGGGAGGGACACCGGGACACTTGACACGGACGGGACACGAGGCACCGCGCGGGGGGACTCACGTATTTCTTGAGCCGCATCTTGATGCTCTCCTGGGTATTCATCAGCTCTCTGCCAAAGAACCACTGCACGAAAGAGTTCCTGTTCATGCGGATCGAAAGGAGAAACGAGCGGAGTCTCCGAGTGATCGGACGGCCCTGCAACCTTCCTGTTAGAACCTCGAGCACGTCGCGAACTGACGGCGTTTCCTTGCATCTGGATGCCGAGAGTGAACGTGGTGCAGTAGGTGGCGAGGAACATGATGAAGATGAGACCGATGTAGTACTGTCCGAGCAGCGGCACCGAGTTCGAAGTGGCGGGCAGTTTGTCGGACACCATCATCACTGGAACTCGTCTTTTCGGTCTCTCATTGACGAGAAGAGCTTACGGATGATTGCGAGCGAAAGAAGAGCCGTCACTCCAAGACTGACTTTCTCAGTGTTCTCGCCGGTCGAAGAGTGCGGAGTGAAGAAGCCGATGACCGTGACGATGGTGATGAAGGCGGAGGGGATGATGAGAGTGAACAGGTAGTAGCTGGGGTTCCGTTTGATGGCGAAGAAGTACGAGATATCCGGGTACGGGTTCGGACAGCAGTCGTAGTATTTCAGATTGTTTCTGTACCGGAAATCGACCAGTTTCCATTCCATGTTCGGAATGTAGTGGTTGAGAATCGCTAGGTTCGTTCTGAAAACTGATTCCGTGCTTGGAGTCTCTTGTTCTGATTCTCACCGATTCTTGATATCTAGAGGGGTCTCAGTAGGCTGTTCCGCCGTGTTCAACATGATCTGCGAGCCATCGTAAGACCAAGAAGCCAGCATGATGTAGCAGATTTGCTGCAAATCCCTCGATTACCCGCATTTCCCTCGGCTGGTTTCACCTGGTCGTACGGGAACTTTTCCATCTGCAAATCGCACGTGATGTCTGTTATAATGGCTCTGAAAACACAAGAAATCGTCATTCTCTCCCGTTTCTCACGCTTCGCGAAAAGAGTGAGATGAATACGGAATCGCGAGGGCTCTCCCTCTCTCACCGGAAAAGCGAGATTTTTCCGGTGTGCTCGATCTGCACGTTCGTCTGCATTTCGTTCTCTTTTATGTTCATGTTGGCGCTGAAAACAAGAGATCAGATTTCCGAAACGAAAACGAGACGACTCGCTTGTTGTAGACGAGAAGATCCGGCTTCCAAATCATTTCGGAAGGCACGTGCAGCGACCGAATGTTGCCGAAATCCTCGGGGTTCCAGTTGAGGAACTCATCGAACCAGTACTCCTCGATCCAGCAGTACAGCGTGATGATCTGATCGTTCTCGTGCACCTTTTGGATCTGCTTGAAGTAGAGCTGCACCGTCACGTTCGTCGGCCCACTCGACTCGTCCTTGACGGGCCTGCAAGAGAGATGTCACTGCCAGACTCCCGCTTGTTTTTGAACGTCCCCCCCCGGGATTTGAAATCGGAGAGCTCCACACAAAGATTCGGAACTCTGCCAAGACTGAAAGTCCTCTGATAGCGGAAAAGGGGGACGAGAAGGGATTACGGTATTCACCTGAGCTCCTTGTGGTAATCCCGAAACAAATACTTGATCAACTGCTTCTGCTGCGCCATTCCGACAATCAAACACACGTTGAAAACTACCAATCTCACAAAGTTCTGCATCTTTTCTCCGAACCTAAAAAGTTTCAAAAATAGAGGAAAAAAGAGGGGGAAACGAGTGAAAAAACGAAGAAGAACACATCAAAAAGTGTGTCGCCAGAGGGCCGATTTGTCAAGAAACCGCGCTCTTCTCGAGAGTGCCACGTCACGCGACACATTCCCATCCACCCGAAATTTGCGAGTAACGCGTCGGTTTTCCCAGCGTCGCGAAGAAATATTAATGGAAAGCAAGCCGAAAAAGGGGGCGGAGCGTCGGCGGACCGAGAGGGTCTAATCGAGAATGCAGTAAATCTGGGCGTGCGAAAAAAAGTGGGCTGAAAGGGAGAGAAGAAAGACGTCTTCTTCCGAAAAAAAAACCTTCATCTGACTCGTGGCATCACAAAACAAAAATATTGAGAGAGAAAAAGCGGAAATTGATCATTACGAAGAGGAAACGGAACGATCTCGGAAGTGCCCCCCTCCTCCTCGTCTCCCATAAAACTTTTTGTTTTTCCGCTCAAAACATGGAAATTCGCCCCCCACCCGTTGTTTTTGTCATCTGCAGAATGCGTTATCCGACCATCGTCAGCCTTCAGAGCCTCTTCGAATCAACTTCCGAAAGGTCTGGCTGGTGGCCGAACGCGCTCTGTCGCACACTTTCTCTGAAATTGGAGAGGCCTTTCAGAGCTAGATTGAACCTCTTTCTCCTCTGAAAAGAAAAAACAAATGATTCTGGGGAAGAAGCATCTTTTTAGTCTTCTGAACTTCCTGCTTCTCCTCGACGTCACTCGTTTTCCCACATTGATACGACACGTGAGCGAATGGAAGTGCGCTCTATTGCTAACTGCCACGTGTCACGACGAGGCAACAATCGCAACAAAAGGAAAAAAAGAAGAGGAAATGAGGGGAGCAAGAAGAATTGGGGGGGGGGGGGGGGGAAAGAAGCAGGGGGAGCGGTTTTGCAGAGAGAAAGAGCGGATATATGGTGGGATGGAGAGCACAAAAGATCCCGCCGAAGGGACGGAAATTGTGTTCATCGGAGACGTGAGGGGGACTAAGAATCGACAAGGGAAAGGAGCTCCATCTCCGAAGGTGTCACTTTTATTGGTCAAATTAGAAAGAGACACTTCTGATCAGAGACCTCCTTCTCTCGCGTCGTTAGCCTCGGTCGGAAATAGGCCGACAAGTTTCAGACAAATTTCAGATTGCTCTTTCCTGAAAGACTGAAATCGAGCAATGTCTCTTTTCAGAGAAAAAGAGAAAAATGATTGGGTTGAGGAGCAGAGAAACGTTTCGCCAAATAGAGTTAACCGAGCGATAAGTGACTTTTGAGAACAATGCGTTTTCTTGTTTTTCGCCGACGTCTCCGTCGTTTTTTCCTTGTGATTCTGGAGAACAAAAAGGCCAATAAAACAAGAATCCGGGCGGAGAAACACACGAAAATTGTTCCATTTCCTTCCGGGAAATCGGAAGCACCGGGTGATATCGGGTGACAAAATGGTGTGGGTGCCACCGAATTCTTTGCTCTTTTTTCTTTTCTTTTCACTTTGTAGGGCTGCGAAGAAGAAGAAGAAAAAGAAGAAGAAAAAGGATTTCCGAAAGTGAAAACGGATGGCATCATTGAGAAGACACTTGAGCCATAGAGAACTTAAACGACTCACGACGGACCTCGGTTTTTCAACTTTTTAACGAAGTTTTTCTCATTTTCCAAGTTGAGAAGGCGGCACAAGACACTAAACGTCACGATAAACATACGAAAAGCCACCGAACATCACTTTTTTTCCGCTGTTTTTCGATCGTTTTTCTTTTTCTGTAAACAATTCCTATTTGAACTGCCGCGTATTTGTCTGCGGCCGCGGCCTAGTTTTCCGATGGCCGAGTCGCTGCAATTTCTCGGTCGAGCGAATTTCCGTGACTTTCGAGCAGTATCTTTTTTTCTCTTCACAGACGGTTTTCGTCGTATTTCGTACCCGTTTTATACTCGAAAAATTTCAGAAGATGTCTGCTAAAAGTCGTGATCGTTTGGTTGTAACTGAAGACTCAGACGACGACAACGAAAGAGAGGAAATGTCGTCAGGTACACTTTTTCTTGTCAGAAATGCCAACAAAACATTATATTGAAGGAGACGACAGCGGAGAAGAAGGTCCGTCGTCCGCTGATGCACGAACTGGCGATCAAGACGAAACAGTCGCGTTTCCGGCTGTTCAAAGGGTAAATTTCAAAAGTATGAGGAAAAATGATCGAAAATACCTTCACAGAAGAAAAAGAAGGTGATCAAGAAGTTGACACGGAAAGAAAAAAGCATGAAGCATAGTCTCAAAGAGTACCGCGTCAAGTTGGCTCTCGTCAAGCCGGATATCACGACCGACCGGGAGAAAGAGCGAAATTTGAGACGTATTGCGACAAAGTGGGTTTTCAATTCGGTTGAAAATTACCAAGAAGCGTCTTCTCATGCTTTATTGTTGCAGGGGTGTCGTGCAGCTCTTTAACGCTGTCTCAGATCGTCAAAAGACCATGTCGGACGCTGTGAAAGACAAGATGACCGCCCGAGAACGGAAAGAAGCTCGCGAACGGTTTGACGGAAGAAACTTCGACTCGGATAAGTTCGCCGATTATGGATACGGAGCAGCTAAGAAAGAAGTGAAAGGAGAAGAAGATGAGGAAGAAGGAATGGACATTGGCGAGGAAGAAATCGATACCGGAAACTACAGCGACGAGAACTGATCCCAGCGTTCTCTCTCTATTCGGTGTTTTTGTTATTTTTGTTACTTCTTGTTTTGTTGCTATAAAAATTTTTTATTTTAACAAAGGAAGCTAAAGAAGATAATTAACGCGGCGCCGGACACGTGACAAGTCCAGCGTTAACACACGCGGGATTGACGGCCTTCGATCCAGCCAGATCGACGTTGCAGATGTAGACTCCCGCATTGAAATCGCAGCAGTTTCTGTAGATGGCCGCTTGGCAGTTGAAGTCCTTCTGTTGAGCACTGGAAAAAAGGACCAGATTATGGAACACAGGAGGAGAAAGGTCTTACGCGCACGGATCCATTCCATTCTGGATGTCGATGGCGGCCTGGGCGTCGCATTGGTCGACATCCGGCTGATAGCGGTCACGGCAGAAAGCGATGCAGTAGAATTCGGTCATTGTCACTGAAAAAAGGATGCTCGAAGTGACCGGACGAAGCCTCGATTACAGTTGTATCCGGCTCCGCACTGATACTGAGTGACGGCCAGATCGATCCAGTAGTCGGTGGCTTCCGTCGCATTGGCGGCGTTCATCTGGAGATACGCGTTGGGTCCCATGCACGAGTACGGGGCGAGACAATCGGAAAGCGCGTTTCCGAGTCTGAAAACAGAACTGTAAGGGAGCATCGGGGGCTCGTGGGAGCTCACTGGCAGACGTAGGGCTGGATGTGAAGGCCGTCGTCGTCGAGCAGTTGCTTGCGGACGTAATGGAAGTCCCAGTACTCGGGGATCGTGTCGCTCATCGAGATGTTAAATCCGGCCATGTAGTTCGCGTAGCACTGTTTAATCGAGGCGTACACATCGGAAGTGCACGAGTCGGTGAACTGAGCAGAAGCCTCAGGAGCGACGAGAAGAGCCAGAAGAGCCACGAAGCGGAGCATGATTCGAAGTAGAGAGTGCACGGGGACACTCGCCTTTTATACTCGCTTTCTTGTTTCAACCCGCCGCGTTCTTATCAGCGAAAAACGCATTTTGATGAGAATTGTAAAAGCGGTGACAAGTGGAAAAGGCGTGTGGTTTGAGACGAGCCCGTCGTGATTGTTGCTCTTCTTCGTCTAGAAATGGGAGAGTAGATTGTAGTTCGGAACGACATGACGAGGTTCTCGAATTGGACCAGCGAGATCTTCCCTACTCGATGCGAGGAACTAAACAACTTTTGACTCGAAAAGTTCGGTTCTGCCAATAAACTCGAAAAGTTCGGTTCTGCCAATCAAGTGCCCAATCTTTTTCACAGCGGTTTCTCAGCGCCATCGGTATATATATTCAGATGAGATCAGCCAGCACACACACGTCTTCGAACCATTCTTCCCCTTTTTCAACGGATTCCCGTTCACATAATAGCCTTGTCCACCAAACTAAATACAAAAGAAGAAGAACACTTCGTTTTCTTTCCGAATGACCAAATGATCAGAGGAACCAAACAGCAACTTCGGTCGTCTCGTCTTTCCATTCAGAGTTGCAGACACTTTTCAAGTAGCCGGATTGTAATTTCTAGTCTTCGAACAGAAGTTTAATAGTTCGAAGGACTCTTCGAATCGAGCTGTCCACCTGAGAGATAAGAACTAGAAGTCAGTTCGAGCCAATCAGCGCCACGAAGACTGAAATGTCTCTGAGATTTTGCGGCTCGAGAAGGCGTCGAACTTGAACGGTCAGCTGGTCAGTGTCTCTCGAAATTCAGTATATCATGATGGCGGGAAAGGCGTGAAAAACGGCCGGTCGCCAGCAGACAGGATCCGAGAAGCGCCTCGCTTCCTTCTGCCAAAACACTCCCCCCCTCTTGTTATGCAATTTCCCGTTTCTTTTCCTCCAAACTTCGGTCGTTTTGCTTGTTTACGTCTCTCAGAGATCCCGATATTCGTGTTCGATAAGTTCTTCTGTAATACTAGTCAGAAGAAGAAAAAGAAAGGAGAAGAAGAAGAAGAAGAAGAACAGATTTCGGTATCAAATTAATGAGAATTCGAAGAGGCACGCCGTAGAACCTTGACGAATTCTGTCCGTTTTCTCCTCCTCTTCTAAGCGACTCTTTTCTTTTCGCAAAGTGTAATCGAAGAACCCGAGAACCGCCCGACTAGGACACAGACGGTCTCCATTTACTGACCAGTTCTCTTCTTTTCCAACCTTTGCCTCGGCTTCATTGTAGCCCCTCTCTCACCGTTTCTTATCGCTTTCCGGAATGAACAGCTGTTTTCGGTTCTCCGCAATGAGTTTGTCATCTCCACTTCATTGTAGCCCGCTTATCTCCGGAGTTGCAGAAACACGAATGATAACCTCTTGGGTGTTGCCACTTTCCTTCCTCGTCGTCACGGCGGTCGCCGTCTCGAACATCAACAAACAGTGCAGGGACCTGCTGCAGTGCTCCATCCAGAAGAAATGCGTGAATGTAGCAGAGAGCCTCTCAATTCCTCCCTAATCCTCAGTTTCAGTTACCGGTACTGTCGAAACTGGTGGAAAACAAGAATATCTCGGCGCAAATGTACGACGATATCGACAAGGTATCAATCACCAGTCCCGCCGAATCGTCGGCCATCAAAACAGACTCGCTTTCAGTACACTGACTACGGCTGCATTTTCACTACCGGGTGCCAGGACGAATGCAATGATTGCCCCCTCTGTCTCACTTCCAAACTGCAAATCGTCGACATTTTGTCGGGAGAAAAGTCATCAACTGGTTAGTTTCGACTGGAATTCGGCGCTTACGGGTTCTCCGGTATTCAGAATGCCCGACGTTGATGGACTGCGCGTTGAAGTGCGTTTCTGAATCGAATCAAGACATTTTCCAAATCAACAAGTGTTTGAGACAAGACTGCGCTTTCCATTGCTTCGATGGGTCCTGTCCCAAATGTTCCGGATTCATCACCAGGTAACTGTCCCGACGAAACTGGGAGAAGATTGCCGAGTAAAAACCAGAATTTGTGAATACTATCGACCTGAATCAGATCTCTCAACTCTTAACTTCTTGTTTTGCAACTCTCGTCTTTCGCAGAGTGTTCAATCAAATGTGCGCGGCCGGAAACTTCCGTCAGAAAGTGAAAGGGTTCAGTGGTCCGTGCTACGAGATGTTCCACGAAATCGTGCATGCCAAGTTCGCCGATCGGTTCGATTCCATCGAGAAGACGAAAGGAAGCAGCGGACGATAGTTTTTTTTTGTTTTTTGTTCTTTTTTTCTTTTGCGACTGTACATATTTCATTTCAAGCGTCAAGAAAAATTGTGAAAAGTTTCAAATGTAATCTAGAGAAGGTTGACGGCGATTTCGTCGTTGAACAGGAGCTTCTTGGCCTCGAGGGCAGACTGCACGGACCGTCCGATCTGCTTCCATTGGCTCTGGAAGAGCGGCTGAGCTGCAGTGGCGGTGACTGTCATCGACTGCACGAACGGTTGAGCCTTGACTCCGGAGACTGCTCTCTGACGGGGAAGAGCTCGCATCAGATCCATCTGAAAACAAGCATCGGCTCGAGGGAAACGTGCGAAGCACACTGACGTCTTCTCGCACTTCGTCGCCAGTTGTAGTCGATTCCGCTTGAGATGTGGTGACGGTGGAATCAGGGGAAGTTGGTGTGGAGTCGGATGTTGCCTGCGACGTAATGGGTGCTCTCGGACACATCTGGTTACGAACCTTTGTAGTTCCGTCCGCTGGAGAAGCCGTGGAGCCGCTCGCAGAGACGCCGCACTTGTAGATGACGCTTCCGGAGACAGCGATGCAAGTGCCGTCCGTCTCGCAAACTTCTCCGCTCGCAATCAAAATCTTCTGGGGAGTGAAAGTGAAGTTGACGGTGGGCGGCGAAGGGAGATACAACTGATTGTCACTCAGCGCTTTCGATATCTGCGAAAAAACTCCTGTTGGCAGCTAGAAGATGTTCTCTCACGGCCAGATCCAGATCCACTTTGACTCGCTGACTGGCTTGAGCCAGAGTCAACGATTGTCCGGGAACGAGGTCGCCGTCGTCGGGAGGATAAGTGTAGGACAACGGAGCGAAGAACGAGATGTCGAACTCGGCGGATTTCGAAGAAGTACCTGAAGGACTTGTCGACTGTTGAAGTCTCACTGAAGGCCCGCCTCTCACCAGAAACATCCGAGCCGCACGAGGAGATCAGAATGGGAAGCTCGAGAACAAAGAGAAGCAGAAGAGGAGTCATTCTTTCCGTGAGCCAGTCGTCGACTTTTCTTCTATTTATATACTTTTCTTCAGACATCAGACACGTTGTAAATTGTTCAAATATTCTTTTTTCATATGTTTTTCCTCTTTCTAACACCACTCCTTCCCGATGCGCATCTTTAGAGTCAGAAGATTCAGGTGCAAACACGAAAAGTTTATTCGAGAGTTATTGGACAGTGACAATCGGATCGATCAAGAACTCGGCGTTTCTCTTCGCGGTGAGCTTGTCCTGCACTTGCACGGCGAGAGTGTTCCATTGGCTCTCGTAGATCGACTGCACGGCGGTCACTTGGACGGTCAGCGGCACTGTGAACACTTCCTTCTTTTTCTCAGCATTGCAGAAGTAGAAGACCTTCGCGTCGTTGATGATGTACTCGTCCGGGTTCGCGTCCTCGCACTTAGTCACGCCGTCCGTGACAAATGTGACTTTCGGAGGACTGAAGGTGACCACCGGAGACGTGACGTCGTTCAACGGAATACTGTTCGCTTGCAGCACTTCATTGATCTGAACCATGAAGAAACCGTATGGGACTCGAAGAAGTGCCAACTCACTGAGTTTATGACATCGGAAGTGAGACGGCTCTTCGCGTAGCTCTCCGAGATCTGTCCATGAGAAATGTCGTCGGAAAAAGTGTAAATGACTGGTGGAATCATTTCGTACTCGAATGTTCCTTTCGTGCCGAGAGTTCCCGTTCCGGGACCGCATCCGAGAATGAGAATCGGGAAGGAGGAGATCAAAACGAGGTGGAGGAGAGACGCCATTCGGAGGGAGTTCGTGGCACCCGTCACTCCATTCCGACCTTTTATACTTCAAATAACGGCGGCTTTCGACCTCTCTCACGCCCCCGATCCTTATCACTTTCAACATTTTTAACGAGAGTCTTGGCAGCGAAACACAATAGATCTCAAGTATTTACATTCTCGAAATGCATCTTTTCGCATTCAAAACTCTTCGCAACATTTTCCTTTTTTGATATTTATCTCACCCGAAAAGGCGTGTTTGCGTTGTAAAAATCTTTATGGGTGGGTGTAAATAAGCAAGAAAGACCGGACAAAAAGAAGCGACGAAGAAGTTCTGGAATGAATTCAGAATATGAAACGTGGCGAATTCAGATGAACTCAAAACACGAGAGAAGACTTTTGAACGAAGACTACGCGGAAATGCTGCCGAGTCTCGAGTTGAGCGGTTCGACAGTCTGCGAAGACCTCCTCTCTTCCGATTTCCCGAGGATGATGCTCCTGACGAAGTCGCGATAGGGCTTGTAGATAAAAAGTGTGCACGCGCTGACGAGCAGACCGTGGTTTGCCATCACGAGCATCGCATTGTTGTTGTAGGCTGCAAATGGATTTGATGGTTGAACACGTGCTCTTTGATTCAAACTAGGTTGCAGTTCGGTAACACGTCAGAGAGGGAAACGGAGGAAACTTACCCTGATTGTAGTAATTGTATTTGTCGGCAAACATCGAATAAGCAACTGGAGCGGCGATGGCGATCCACGGAATGGATATCTGAAGTCGTTTTGTTTCTGTGAAGACGTCAAAGAACTCGGCGGTACCTGGATTGTGACGGAACCAAGAAACTTCTTCTGGAGGGATTTCGTGGAGGCGGACACTTTGGCACTGGAGACCATCGTGAGGTGATAGATAGTGTGGATCAAGAAGAAGAATGTTTGGATGATGACTACGAGCATGCTGATGACGATCGACCAGAACGGCACGACTTCTCCGCCCTTCAGAAGCACGTATGTCTTCGGATCGAAGAATTCGACGGTCGGACACGGAATCCTCTGCAAACCGCCGTTAGTTTCGTTTCAGCTCGTTTGTTCAGACTCACTTCGAGAACAATCTGTCGCATTTGCAGTTGGTCACTGTCTTCCAGATAGAAGGGGAGCATTATTGTGAATGCGAATAGGTAGTTAGCGGCAAAGTAGATCACACGAGTCCGTTGGCTTCTGATCTTCAGTTTTATTGTTGTGATTTGACTGTGACGATTCTCGTAGAGCATCGTGAAACAGACGCCCATCACTGAAAACGGAGAGATTTAGGGAGGTTGGATGGTCAGAGACTCACTTGTGACGGATACCTGTCCCCAGTAGGACTGCCACTTCACACCCACTCCCAGCGCTCCCAAGAGACCCAACGGAACTCCAGAAGCACTTGGGAAGAAGACGTACGGAGCCGAGTAGACGGTGAACATCAGATCGAGATTGGTGCTCCATACGTGAGTGATCAGGAGAGGTCCTCTCATACTTTGCATCCGCTTCGGAGTCACTTTGATGATTGCATAGAACGTAAGGAATGAAAGTGGAAGAGTGACTATGGCTGTGCAGTGGTATGCAGTCCTCAGATAGTCGGCCGACCCGAAGTACGAATAGTTCTGTCGGCAGTCGGACTCGTTGTAATCCGGCCAACTCATAACCCGAAGCGACGGAAAGAGCGAGTGAAATGAGCCGCGCGGCTCCTTGCAAATTTGATCATCGATCCGCGAGATCGGAAGATAATTGGTGGGTGCGAAAAAAGAGGGCGAGCCGAGAAGATTTCGGTCTCTTAGTGAGCTCAAATTCCGCGAATCGCAGTTCCGCGAATAGCGGAGAAAATTCCGGAGTGAATATTATCGATGGCGGATTGGGATTCGGTTTTGTATGTCTACGGGTGGACATGAAAAACATCAATTAACACAGTACATGATTCAAGAAAAATCTGTTCAATCAGCACAATCAGAAAGTTGTTGGGAGACACTAGTCATACGGGTCGATTTCGATCTCACTCCAACCGAAGTCACCTCCAGTGTGTTCTGATGGCGGCCCGCGAAAACATGTTTGACGTGGTCTCGATAAGGTTTGTAGATCAAAAGAGTGCACGAGGTCGAAATGAGCCCGTGGTTCGCCATCGCCAGCATCGCGTTGTTGTTGAACGCTGAAAACGAATAGTGGAAACAGAAAAAAAAACGAGTTGAATTACTTTGATTGTAGTAATTGTATTTGTCTGCAAACAGCGAATAAATAGTTGGGCAGAAAAGGGCAATCAACGGAATAGATATCTGGAAAGAGTCGGTTTCGATTGGTGGGAAACGATGAGCTCACTTGGACGGACATGTAGCCGAGAACCTTGAGCTGCAAAGACCTTTTAGACTGGGAGAGAGTGGAGTTCGAGGCGCAGATGAGGTGGTAGATTGTGTGGAAAAGGAAGAACAAGGTCTGCCCAACAACGAGGAACGAGCCTCCTGTGATGGAGAGAAACGGAAGCGTCTCGCCACCTTTCAGAAGCACGTACGTGCCGGGGTAAAAGAACTCGATGGTCGGGCACGGGATTCTCTGCGATTGAAGCTGCTAAGATGTCGAGTCCTCTCGGATTGACTCACTCTTAACACTGATTTCCGCAGCTCCGATTGATCAGAGTCGTCGAGATAAAATGGAACGACGAGGGCGAAAGCGAGAAAGTAGTTGAGCCCGAAGTAGATGAGCCGGACTCGTTCACTTGTTATCTTGAACTTTATTGTTGTAATTTGACTGTGTCGATTCTCGTAGAGCATAACGAAACACACGCCCATTACTGCAAGCACAGATGCTTTCGTGAAGAGCTTGTTGCAAAACTCACTGATAATGGATACTTGTGCCCAGTATGCTTGCCACTTGGCAGGGATTCCGATGGCTCCGAAAACGCCGAGAGTGACTCCAGAGGCGCTCGGAAAAAAGAGCATCGGAGCCGTCAGAACAGTGAACAGCAAATCGAGATTGGTGCTCGAGATGTGGTGAATGAGGAGCGGCAACCGGAGACTTTGCATTCTCTTCGGAGTCACTCTCAGAATGGCGTAGAAAGTGAACAGGGAAAGGGGGACTGTGAAGATGGCTGTGATGTGATAGGCGTTCCGGAGGTAGTCGGCGGATGCGAAGTACGAGTAGTTCTGACGGCACTCCGATTCCACGTAGTCCGACCACATAAATAGTGAAATGCAGGACAAGAGACCAGGGTGTAATTGAGTAAGGTGTCAAAGAACACGGAGAGTGCCCACTCGCGACGAAGGGAGACGAAGGGCACTGCTCTTTTTCCGTCAGTCGAAACGGCCATTATCGTTTTCGAGTAAAGCTTGTCTTCGTCATTCAAGGTAGCGATTTCCCTCGATGATCCCATTCGGAAAAAAATAAAAGTCATTGAGACTCTCCCGAGTACGGACTTCTCCCAGAAATGACGAACGAACGAATCGAAACGCTGGATTTCTCTCGAATCGCATTGAAAAACCGAAATAGAATGTTGATTCTATTTGCCGACAGGCATTGCGTAACTGAAAATGTTGTCTGAGACTCGAAATCGGAATGTGAACCGAACGTGATGAGATGAGCAGAGTCTTGTTCCAAACCCATTTCAAGGAACTTTTCCGTTCGTCATGAATCTGGAGAGGTGGCCGAGTGCAAAAAGAGTCGAACCGACGTCATTCCCGATGAGTTGTTTGAAGTGATTCACGCTCTTATCACACACAATTCCGTCTACAGTTAAATACAAGAAAAGAACACTCTGTTCTTCGTTTTTCGAATTCTTCGTCATGCAATTCCAAATGTTTATTCCTATTATCATCTGCACGTTTTCCCGTGCTCAAAAAATAATTCCATTGAGCACACTCAAAGGTGGAAACATGAACAATAAACTTGACGCAACACCTCCTTATTCTCTTTTCGTGTCTGCATTTTCGGACTTGAAGTCGACTCTCGAACGGATTCATGTGAGAACGGACGACGGCAGAGAGACTACGTATCGTTTGAAATAGGTCGAGAGTGTGGAGAACGCCTCGGAACTCCAGACTAGAATCCCTGAAGAACAACAAACCATGGCCACAAATGGGACTGCTCGCTCCATACCCCATCAACTCGACTGCCACCATTTCCAGCAGTTTGAGCGATGATGCATTGGCTAGTCTCACCGGATTCCTGTACATCACGACCGAGAAGCAACTCAATGGTTCGCGAAGTCTCGCGCATTCTCGTTGATTTCGCTCGGTTTCAGATGAGTATTTCTACGTCTACGATGTCGATCAGAACCAAAAAATCCAGATCGAGAGACTCGTTTTTTGGAACAGCACGATAGTTTTCCTCAACTCGCATCAGGACACGGTTCCTCGGCAGAGCTCCGTTCTCAGCTCTTGGCTTCAGCCCCAAGACGCCGCAGTGGCGATGTTCGAAGGGATTCCGACGGACGAGGACGAACTTCCGAACTCTCAGTTCTTCTCGAACCCTGTTCGTTTAGTCGGCAACCAACTGTTTTTCGTTTCAAAAGTCGAGAAGTTTTCGCTCGCTCTTCCGACATTCTATCTCAAAACTTACATGAGTCTCGTGTTTCACATCGAGCATGGCCATTTGGATTTGAACGGGTTCACCACGACGGCGTACAGTTCGACGGGACTTTACATGAAGTCTCGCGGGGAAAAGGCCCAGCCCACGACCATCTTCTGTCAGTCCGACCCTGGTCACAACGGAACGACTGGGGTGAACATTGTCGGATCGATGCCATCTAATAACGGGATAGTGACAGTTGAGGAAAAAAGTCAAGGACAAGCGAACGGAATCAGCGTGGTTCCGGCAAGGCAGACTCAAGAATGGAGCACTCCAACCATCGGAAACAACATCACAATCACGTCCCACGATTCAGATGACGGTCAGTACTACGTGCAGTACTACATCATCACGGATCGACCCGTTCAGCCTTCGACTTCCTCTCCTTCTCCCTCCATAGAAACAACCACTAAATCTGCTCCATATCATCAAGTTTGCCTACTCGTCTCTCTTGTTATTTTTTCTAGCGTCAGTACAGAGTTTGTATTTATCTGACGGGCTTTTCATCGGGATCTCTGAAAATGAATGAGCTGTGATCTGCACCAAATTCTTCGTCTTCTTCCAGAACTGACTTTTCCACTCTAAATCCAAGAATAACTCGAAACATCTCTTCTGTCCCTAAAGCCAACATCGCATTCATTATTTCATTAATGGAAAGTTTTTAGATGTGATTCATTTCTCTAACATCAGAAAAATTCCAAAAAAAGGACTACAAAGAAGAAACAAAATACGGCTAACGAATTAGTCCGTAGTCAAGGAATGTTGTCTCGAGGCGAGACGGACTTGAGCATCCCATCCTTTGTTGGAAGTATCCAAATCTCCCCCTTTTCTTTGCTGATCGCGGATCACTTTCAGCTGATCCCAACGGACATGTCGATCACATTCTTTGCGGAGCTGCAAAAAAAAAAAACCAATATTTCTCGATGAAGCGATAATCCTCACTGCGCACGGAACAATCAGTTTTTCACGAATATCGTAATGCTGCAGTCTCAAATTCCTTCTGAAAGATCAATTAGTTGATAGAAAGAAACTAGCGTGTGTCCTACAAAGCGTTTCCGATAGCCAGATTGACAATAAGTATTGCGTGCTGACGATTTCTACGTCTTCTTAAGACTTCTTCGATCTGATCATCGGCAAGCAGTCCTTTCACGAAACTGAAGGAAGTTGTTCATTCAGAGACATCAATATTGAAACTCACGGATCGAAAGAGTCAATCTCTCCGATCAAAAGGCGTGGAGGCAGGTAGCATCCGATTATGTCAACGCCAAAATCTGAAACGAGAAAAAGGTATTACTGCCAGTAATTACTGGTGATCGAACCTTCAAGTGCGTCTGCCCAAGTTGGCGGAAGTTCGATGAAGTCCTTGTCGTGCGGTCTATTAGAGCACGGGCGGTGTGTGTAACCCCAAAGCTTGATGACTGGTTTCACGAACTGAAAACTATGAGCTAACGAGGAAGGTACGAGAAGTTCTCACCTTTTTGAACATCTGGGCGTAAACAGAAATCAACTGAGATTTAGCTGTTTGGCCGATCGGTTCGATCTTCTCGTACAGTACGTTCAGATTAACAGCTTCTGAATGAGCAGATGCTTCAATTTTGTGGAGAGCATCAAGAGTCCCTTTCTGTTTCAACTCCATCTCGTTCTGTTTTTGAATCTCTGTTGTCAGAGAATGAACGGCCACCTTCAGTTCTCGTTGCGATTCAACTGCCCCAGTAGGGATTCGTTTCTAAACCAATGATATTGATAAATGCAGTCGTTCTGTCGCTTGCCAAAAACTGATCAGCCACTCGTAATGATCTGAGTTCGTCTAACGTGCAGTTTTCGACCTCGAAAACGGATTGCGTGAAAGAAACAACAGGGACACGGCTGTGCAAAGCCAATTCCTAAACATACGAATAAAAAATGGATGACTTCTGTGAAAACCTTCAATTGAACATCGGTCAGTTTTCCGTTCTTGATACCCTCTCGAATAATTCTGCCAATCGCCAAATGGTTACCAGTCCGGATAGCATTCTTCAGCTTCTCTGAACGACTGCGAATCAGCAAGGGGAGGAGGTTCCCGGTTAAAAAATCACCGAAGGTGACCAGGTGAGGCTATAAGTTATAACTACCTGTTGGTTCTGAGTTTTTTAAAAACACATTTGAAATTAGAAGCGTAATATGAATGTATCAAAAGTCAAATAGTACCCCATTCGGCGTCAGAACCACGATCAGATCCCAGACTCTCAAAGTTTTCGTCGGTACACTGATCCACACTTTGAAGCTCCCGTTCATCGATACTTCTTCCAATTCTTGAATGGTGTTCACTTTCATTTCCACGAGCACGTTTTATGTTTTGATGTAAGCCGCGTTCTGAAACAGCAACATTCAACTTTTTTCCCCCGAGCATAACTCCTGACCTCTGAATTTTCTAGAATTGTTGAGTGTTTGAATCCTAAAATTCTCCACTTCTTGTTCTAGAAGTCTATAATAAGTGGTTCAGTTAATCTCTCAGTACTCACCAATTCGTCTCCGTTTAACTGCATTCGTTTCTGACTCGAGCGCCAAATCGAACCTATCCATCGATTTCCATCCAATAGTGAGGAAGTCACTCACTGTGTTCTACGACGAAAAAATAGCGAAATCCAACAGAAAATCTCAAAATCGGTGATAATTCTCTTTTCCTTCGATAATCAGCTGTTTTAGTCTGAAAAACAATCAAACTACAGTAACTACAGTAAGAAATCAGTGAAGAAATCATGCAATTTAATCAGAAATAGGCTGAAAATAGATAAAACAATTCAATAAAGTGAGCGGAGTATCGTTTCGGTCGCATTTTATCCATCGAAACTCCATCGCGATGGAGTCATCGAAACTTCATCAGAACTTCATCAGAACTTTTGCGGGCGGCAGCTTTGTGGGCGCACGCTTCGCAGTTGCTGAACCTAATCACAAAAGTTTCCAAAAGCTTAACCAGTTGCAACGGGTCCGGCCCGGCCCTTTTCGGCCCGTCAGGCCTCTCTACTTAAGTGGTTTAGAAGCTGAACTCTCTCTCTCTCTCTCTTTCTCCCTTTGGCGTTCAAGGAGGGGGGCTGTTCGTGCAGTATTACATCGCAAAAGGTATGAGTGATGCGAACACGACGTTCGCTTCGACGACATCTTCAACGACAACAGTACCTCCAACGTCCTCTTGTACGAGTACATCAGAGACAGTCTCAACGACTACATCGACATCTTCTTCATTACAACTCCACCAAGCACAGCTTCAGCATCGCTGTTCTGCTGTCATTCCGAAGTTGTTGACAAAGTTGAATAAGCAACAAGGCGTTTCCTATCGAGTTGATACGGTTTCGAGGAGTGACTCACGTGCTTCGTCACCCAACCTTATCAGAAGCTACGCCCATCGGCTTCGGTCTTCTTTCTCAATTTTATTAAAGAGTAAATGATTCGCGTTTCTATTCTGAAAATGTATTTTTTCTTTTTTCTATTCGTTCTGTCAGTTTGCGATGCGCAGACGATCATTTCCATCAGCACGTTGAAAGGCGGAGAC
Organism: Caenorhabditis sulstoni; assembly: GCA_963966605.1. Taxonomy (NCBI): domain Eukaryota; kingdom Metazoa; phylum Nematoda; class Chromadorea; order Rhabditida; family Rhabditidae; genus Caenorhabditis; species Caenorhabditis sulstoni. Next base: position 9,258,247 of record OZ016479.1, read on the forward strand.
GTGAGCAACAGCATCAACGCGACACCTCCTTACGCTCTTTACGTGTCTGCTAGTTCTGACGACAGCTCGATTCTGCAGAAGGTGTTCGTCAAAACAGGCAGCAGTATCATCTCGTCAGTTCGAACTTTGATTCTTCTTCCTTCTCAACCTTTGTATTGCAGATTGAACGCCTTGAGAACCAGAAAGGTGCGACAAGGATATATGGCTCTTCAGCCGTATCCAGTCAATGCGACTGCCGTCATCACGAGCAGTTTGAGTGATGAAGTGATCAGTTCTCTCTCAGGTTTCTTGTATATCACGACAGCAAAGCAACTGACAGGTTTCGTTTTTTTGTGGAGAATAGTAAAAATACCGTTTGTTCCCAGACTCGAAGTTTTTCGTCTTCGACGTTGAACACTGGCAGAATATTCAAATCGACAGAGACGTGATCGGGGATGCGACTCTCGTCTTTCTGAACACTAACTTGCAATCGGATCCGGTGCAAAGCTCGACGATCAGCTCGTGGATGCAGTCCAACGATGCCACTGCTTACATGTACAGAGGAGTCCCGACTGACGACAAGGAGGACGCCGGCACTCAAATCTTCTCGAACCCAATCAAAACCGTCCTCAAGGGATATCTGTAAGTCGTTTCTTCGCGTACACCTGGAGACTCCCTTCTGTTTCTAGAACACTGCCCACTGTCGAGAAGTTCTCAGTGAGCCTCGGAACATTCTACATCAAAACTCACAATGACGTTTCCTTCGTCATCTCTTCAGAATATTATAATCCGAACGGACAACAGACGACTGGATACTCGACCACAGGATTCTACATGAAGTCCAGAACGCAATCTGTTCAAAACATCACCTTCCCGTGCCTCCGAGACATCCAGTTCAACGGAACAACCGGGGCCAACATCATCGGAGACCTTCCGTCCGCCGACGGAATTGTGACGTTCGGAGAAGGCCCCGACAACTCGATCAGTGTTCACCCGGCTTCTCGGAAACTGAACGGCTGGGACACCAATGACATCGGAGCGAGCTTGTCGATCTCCGCAACGGACGCGGTTGGAGGCGAGTACTTTCTGCAGTACTACGTCCAGCAGGACGTAAAGATCTCACAGACGACGCCTCCCCGAATAGACATGACAACCACTTCTCCGGAGAGGACGACGAATTCTTCTGAGTCTCTCCGGTTCTTCGTATCAATTGTACTCGTCCTCTTGATTTGTTGACACCACTCATCGAATCGGGTGTTTTGTGGAACATGTCGGACTTTTTGCACAGTGGTCTCTGGAGAAGAATAAATGATGAACAAAGCCGGAAAACTCAAACTGTATAATTCTTTTTCAAGTATATTCGTATCACTTTCTTCCATTTCATTCCTTTTCACTGTCGATAAAACCGTGCTGTCACTATGATTTCTTCGAAATTCTTCTATATCAACCATCTTATCAGCGTAGTTTTTTGATTTCTTTCCGTCCATTTTGAAGCGGCCCCGGAGTCGCGATTGTTTCCTCGACACAATCACGATTCTCCATGCAACCTATTTTATTGCTCATTTGCAGTCGTTCTCGGTTAAAAATTGATCTGAGATTGAGTGGAACGTTCAAAACCAGATACATAGGATAATGGCGACCCCTGGACACTGGCTTAAAAGTTGCTTAAAGTGTGCGTAAAGTTTGCGACCTTCAGCTACTGGCGCAAACTTCGCGTATAGTCGGCGAAAAGTCAGCTCACCCTTCAAAACGGGCGCAAAAGTTGCGATTTACCGAGGTAGTAGGGAGTCGGTTCGATCCGCCAGAAGGTCCAGTACGTGTTTCAGAAGGGACGCTTCTCAACGGGTACAGTACTTCTCAGACGACGGCAGCACCAGGGAACCCGAGTACACATCGGAACGTCGTCCGGAACCATCATTTCCTTCGTCCTACGGTGCTCAACTCATTCGATTTTCTCTGATTAGGTATTCTATGATTCACTTATTCTAGCTCTTGTGAAATTTCTGCATAATATTATCATAATCTGAAATAAACGCTTCGAGAATGTATAATTTCGATATCAAACGAGGAAACGCGACTTCTTATCAGCTAGCTAGACATCGTATCACTTTCAGTTCAAACGAATACCGAAAGACCAAGAGAGGGAAAACGTTTGAGAAGCCAGAAATTGAACTTTGTCAGTCGCTGGATCAAGAGGCAACGTTCGCTCCGAACATAGAGGATATCTGAAGATTATGAAGTCGCAAGGATCCCTCGAAACTGCGTGACTCGTAAACCATCCGTGTTCCGAGCTCATTCCTAAACGATGATCTCATTCGATTCCGCCTGCAACCTTTTCCATAGCGAGTTTCACTTCGGAATCGGAAACATCAGTGTCGAAACGCACTGCTTCCACACTCGCAGACAACTGTATCAAACGTGGTCTTCACATGCTTCTCGCACTACGGAGAAGCTACACGACTATACCTAAAGTGAAATCATTCGGTCGAGTGTTCTGAGTAATCGATCTTATCACTTGCGCATGCGAGCTTATCTCTGAAACGCCTCCTCCGCCCGTCTTTTTTGTTTGCACTTCATTCCGATTTAAAAGACTGCCAATCTTTCAATTTTTCACACTTCTTGTCTCCCATCCACAATGCGGCAATCGTTCTATTTTCTGGCTCTGCTCTCTGTGTGCTATGCTCAGAAACTCATCGATCTGAAGACGTTCCGAGGCGGGAATCAGCAGTCTCCGATCGACGGAACCGGCACGTTCGCGATCTACGTGTCTGCCAGCGCCGACTCGCCAGACCTTCTCAAGAGGGTGATGCTTCACTCCAAAAATCTGGAGTCCATCTCGTGAGTTTGTACTTTAACTAACTTGAAACTTTCGAGTGTTGAGGATGAACGACCTGAAGAACCATAAGCTGTTAGGCAACTCTGGAGAGCTGCAACCGTACGCAGTCACTGGTCCCGTTTACGTGACTTCCGATTTGACGGATGATCAAATGAACCGCCTTACTGGGTTCATGTTCGTCAGTTCAGCCGCGCAACTCAAAAACAGTTAGTTTCAATGGTTCAATAACCGTCACAATTACGAGAGAGTTCAGAAAACTTCTTTGTAATTGACATGTCTCAAAGCACTAGAGTTGCTCTGAAAACGCTGGACAGCTCGACCGTTCTGTTCATGAACTCCAACATCAATTCGAACAAGCCGGATCAGTCCACGATGATCAGTTCGTGGGACCAGACTCAGAGCTCGTTCGCCTACTTGTACGAGGGAATTCCGACGGACTCGGTGGAAACCAAGAACACGCAGATCTTCTCGAACCCGATTCACACTTACAATTTCGACCATTTCTTCTCGAACGTCGAGAAGTTCTCGCTGAATCTTGGAACATTCTACCTGAAAACTTCCAACGGAGGTGTTAATTTCAATGTTCAGCCGGGAAACGGTGAGTTTGCATTCAGCCGCACTCGCAAGAGCGGGTCTTGTTCCAGTTGTCGTTGACGGAACTACCACGACTGCTTTCTCGACGACCGGATTCTACATGAAGCAAATGAATCAGCCGGACGAGTCGATCTCCATCAACACGAAAAGAGACACCTCTTTCTCGGGAATCGTCGGGGCGAACGTGAGCTGCTTCGTTTCTAGACTTGTCAAAGCTGATCCCGTTTCAGATTTACGGAAGTGTCCCGTCCGGCGGAAAGGTGGAAGTGGGACAGTACGACGGAGCTTACCACGACTCCATGTCCGTCCCCCCTCAGCCATTCATCAACTATTGGAGCAGCCCGCACATCGGACAAACCTTCAAAGGCTCATCATCGAACACCCAGGCAGGAGAGTACTTTGTGCAGTACTTTGTGCTTCGTGAGTCTTCTTTTCTCGTTTTTTTGAAAAGAAATCAATGTTTCAGAAGGAGCAGCGAACACTGGAACGACGCAAAACTCCGTCAGAACATCCACTGCTAGGAACAACGTCCCGACCGCAGGTCCCATCAATCCGACGTCCGGACACTTCGAAACGACTACCAGGTCTTCTGGAGCCATCGAAATTTTCGCTCCTCTTCTGATCATTGCTGCCAGACTTTTATGATCTTCTTGTTGTTACGGTTATCATAATGTATTTTGAAACATGAAAAAGAACTGAACGCTTATTCTTCCGATTCAAGACTTTTCCGTCTCTGTCCAAGTCGCTGGTTTATCTGTGAGAATGAAGAAAGACACGAAGTTCGTCTGAAAATTGAAGGTTCAGTTTCGTTCTGAAGCTAAAATTCACTCACAATGATCATAAGAGAACCTAATATCAGATACACCCAAATCCATTGATGCCGATTGGTTTCATCTGTGACGAACACCGAAACGAGAGCAGGCGCCGAGAAGAGAGCGAAACATTTGACCCACTGGATGGCAGTTATGACGACGTGCGCGAATTGTCTGAACTTTGCGATTGAAGCGAGAGAGAGAGAGAGGGCTGCAAGACTGACCGAGAGTGGAGGACGCCCGACTTGTAGAAGCCTCCCGAGTTGACTCCGATGCAGCACATCGAAATGATGAAGAACGAAAGGGAGAGCATGTTGTGCTCGGCTGGAATGAACCTGAAAAACTGCCAGTTTTCAGAAAGATCGAAGGGAAAACACACCCGATGCACGCGAAGAAGAAGCCGGAGCCACCGAGAGCGATCGAATTGAACATCATGATTTTGATCCGCTCGCTTATAAACCTGCAAGACAGCTGCTATTTGTATCCCGAATTCCACTCGGCTCACTTCAATTTGTCGCTGACTATCGCGAAAACGAAACGGACAGGAAGAGACAATCCGAGGATCAGAGACGCATAGAAACCAGTTTCGGTGATCCCAAACTTGAGAACTTCGTGCAAGTAGATCGGAACATAAGTGGAAAACATAATGGCAGCGGTCAAGTCGAAGAAGGCATTGGCCCAGACGCAGATGATAACTGGACTTTTGAGAATCGTCTGAAATTGTTGAACTAGATCCGTTTGTCCGAGCACGAACCCAATAAGGAACCGGCGTGTTGTGACTCAGATGCGCTTCCGACTTGTTCTTCTGAATCTTCTCAAGTTCCCGAGCCGAAACTCGCCTCGTTTCCTGTGGATCATCGATGTAAATGAGTGTCCACAGGACGAAAAGAACGGCTCCGAAGATGGCGTGCAGGTAATAAGACCACTTCCAACCGAACGAACTCTCACAGATCAAACCAGTCACGGAATTCGTGACAGTCGATGCGATTCCGTTGAACGAGGTGAGGATGGCGACGAAAGTGGCCGTCTCGGAGAGAGGAGCCCAGCGGACAGTCATCAGTCCGATGGCCGCGAAGTCGGCCGAGTAGGCGAATCCCTGGAATGACGCTTCGACTGTCGATAATCACAACTCGAGTACCTGCACGAACCGAAGCAGGAGCAACAGTAGGAAGTTCATTTTGGCTGCCAAAGGTAGTACGGCAGTGACGAGACAAGACACTAACCCTGCGATGAGAAACGGATATCTGTGAGAAGTGCTTGATCCGATGCTCTTTTCGTTTCCGATCACCTCGCTCCGTACTTCACGTACAACATGTTCAGCGGAATCGTTCCTAAAATCGTTCCGCCTGCCACTGCCCACAGTATCCATTTCTTCTCACTAGCCGAATAGTCGAAAGCACTGCGAACCGTCTGAAACCGGAAACAAGTTTCGAGTGGATGAAGTCACGTATCCTCACTCCATTAATGTCAGTGTACACTTCCGACAGGTCGTCTTTCATGCAGATGAAAGTGAAATTGATAATGAGGTAGTTGGAGCAAAGCGAAGCGAGGCATAGAAAACCAATCAAAAGTACTAGCCACCTGTCAAAGACGCGGTGCTCAAAATGAAAACTGACATGAAACGCGCTCCACTGTAATATATCGAAATGCGCTTTCCGCTCGTTTCCAGCACTCATAAATGACCATTCTCAGCGATATTTCACTTTTTTCATTCGGCAAGAGTACCTGTAGTAATTACCCCATATCATTGTGTGTAGTATGATCCCGCGAATATCTCGATGTTGTCTCCCTGAAACCAAGAATCGGTTGAAGTTCTCCCAAACTACACAATGTGACCGGAAGAAATGCGAGGAGGGAAAGAGATGAACGATTTGAACCCGCGGTGTGATTGCCATGTGATACCCGCGAAGAACGCAACGAACCGACACGCCGAATCAATCATCGACGAGAAAACGAAAAAGAGAAGTGTTACGGGAGAACAGGAGTCTTCGTTCGCACACGCTCGCAGTAATCCGCTCGCAGATTAGTTGCCGAGAGTTTCCATTTCCATAAGTGTGGTCAACTGACACGACGAGTGCACAGGTTTATTTTATTGTTGAATACATCTAGTACTTTTCAAGTTCATCGCATTTCGAAGATAGAGAGCTTCCAGTCCATTCGGCCGGCTCGTCGGTGAAAATGAAGTAGGAAACGATGTTTGTCTGAAAGAAAAGAGTAGGAGAGGAAAGGTTGTTCACGTCTCACAGCTATCATGAGACACCCGAGAACGAGGTACACCCAGAGCCATTGGTGTCTGTCCGACTCGTCCGACACGAAAATGGCGACGAGAGCGGGCGCTGAGAAGAGAGCCAAGCACTTCATCCACTGGATGGCTGCTATGACGACGTGCGCGAACTGTCTGAATCGAGACTTTGTGCTTCCACTTCGAGGCGAGTCCTACCTGGCATGCAGCACGCCGCACTTGTAGAAACCTCCCGAGTTGACTCCGATGCAGCACATTGTCATGATGAAGAAGAAAAGTGACAACATGTTGTGCTCGGCTGGAATGAAGCTGAAAGAATCGAGCCTGTTAGTGCTCCTTGGTCGGGGATCAACCCGATACACGCGAAGAAGAATCCCGAACCACCGACGGCAATCGTGTTGAAAACCATGATTTTGATCTTTTCGTTGATGAATCTGAAAACAACTTCTAGTTTCTGCTCAGCCTTTTCACGAACTTTAGTTTGTCGCTGAGCAGTGCAGCAACAAATCGGATCGGAATGTAGATTCCGAGTACTAACGCCACGTAGAAACCCGTTTCAGTGATCCCAAAATTGAGAACTTCGTGGAAATAAATGGGCATGTAGGTGGAGAACATGATAACTGCGGACATTTCGAAGAACGCGTTCGCCCACACGCACAGGATCACCGGGCTCGTCAGGATCTTCTGAACGCTGCGAGGTCACAGAAGACATCTTTTGATGTGCATACCCGATAAGGAACTGGAGTGTTCTTGTCAAGATGTGCTTCCGACTTGTTCTTCTGAATCTTCCGCAATTCGAGAGCTGAGATTCTTGATGACTCTTGTGGATCGTCGACGTAAATAAAAGTCCAGAGAACGAAGAGAATGAGACCGACGATCGAATGGATGTAGAAGGCGTACTTCCAGCCGAGCGAGCTTTCGCATATCAATCCGGTCGCCGAATTCGTCACAGTTGAGGAAATGCCCGTGAAAGCGGTGAGAATGGCGACGAAAGTGGCGGTCTCGGAGAGCGGAGCCCAGCGGACAGTCATCAGTCCGATGGCTGCGAAGTCGGCGGAGTAGGCGAGTCCCTGAAAGCGGTACTGAAGAGACTGAGAAGAAGTGAAAGGGCACTTGGAGGAATCGGATCAGAACCAGAACGAAGAAGTTCAAGCTGGCAGCCAGAGGAACGAATGCAGTCGAAATGCAAGAAACGAGTCCGGCGACTAGGAAAGGTATTCTGAAACAGGGAGCTATTGAAGAACTGCTCGGAGAACTCACCTCGCTCCATATTTCACATACAGAAGGTTGATCGGAATGGTGCCTATGATAGTTCCAGCTGCCACAGCCCACATAATCCACTTCTTCTCACTTGCCGAAAAGTCATAGATGCTGTGAAGAGTCTGCAATGTTTTCAGCTCTTGTCTCTGAACGGCTCCTCTGTCGAACTCCATTGATATCCACGTAAGAGTCAGATAAATCATTTTTCATGCAGATAAACGTGAAGTTGATAACAATGTAGTTCGAGCAAACCGAAGCAAGACAAACGAATCCAATGACTAGTACTATTATCCTGAAATTTCAGATTTCTTTCAGAGGTGTTCGGGAAGGGTTGACCTGTAGTAATTACCCCAGAGAGACATGAACCTTTGCTGTTATCTGAAATCATTACCAGTTTCGGAGGTTCATCAAAACAGAAACACAGTTTGACCGATGAGGTGAGACGGGGGAGAGATAAGGAAAAGGCCTGAACGGGTTGATCTCCGCGCGGGAACCATGTGATCGCACGGGGAACACGACACACTGAACCACTGCGGGATCAGAAAACAAAAAGATTTCTTTTCACGAGGAGGCAAAAGGACAAAAGTCAAAACCGTTTTATACATTTGTTTCAGTGGGAATGGACACGTGTGCAGCAACGGGCAATGTATGTAAATCTATGATACAGAAGGGAAGTCAGAGTGTATATTTACATCTGGATTCTAGTGATGACTTTGTAGTCTTCTAGGCCTTGCAGGTCGGCTTCTCCTCGCTGTTGGTCCATTCGGCCGGCTGGTCAGTGAAGATGCAGTACGAGATCATGTTGACGATTATCATGAGACCTCCGAACACGAGGTACACTCCGATCCATTGTGTTCGCTCGGTTTCCGTGGTGACGAAGATGGCGACCATGGCTGGCGCAGAGAAGAGCGCCAGGCACTTGGTCCATTGGATGGCGGCGATGACGACGTGCGAGTACTGACGAGCATGCAGCACTCCGCACTTGTAGAAGCCTCCCGAGTTGACACCCACACAGCACATGGTGATGGTGAACGCGGCGACAGACAGGTACTTCTGTTCGGCCGGAATGAATCCGATGATCGAGAAGAAGGCGCCGGTTCCGCCGACGGCGATCGTGTTGAAGATGAAGATCTTGGCCTTCTCCCCGACGCACTTGATTTTGTCACTCATGATGGCAGCGACCCATCGGACGGGGAGCCAAACGAACAACACGAACGCCACCCAGAAGCCAGTCTCCACGACTCCGAACTTGAGGACTTGGTTGAAATAGATCGGCATGTAAGTGGAGCAGATGATTACTCCTGACATCTCGAAGAAGGCGTTCAGCCAAACGCACCAGATCACCTTGCTCGTCAAAAGTTTCTGGAAGTGTGTGGTACTTTCAGATTTAGAAAAGGAAAACGACTCACTTTGTACGGTACGTCAGTGCTTTTGTCCAAATGAGCTGCCGACTTGGACTTCTCGATCTTGGTGAGTTCCTTGCACGAGACACGACGCGTGTCCTGTGGATGGTCGATGTAGATGAAAGTCCAGAGAGCGAAAAGAAGGGCTCCGACGGCTGCGTGCAAGTAGTAGGACCACCTCCATCCGAGCGAACTCTCGCAGATCAGACCGGTCACCGAGTTGGTGGCAGTCGAGGAGATTCCGGTGAAGGAAGTGAGAACGGCGATGAAAGTGGCCGTCTCGGTCAAAGGAGCCCATCTCACAGTGATCAGTCCGATGGCGGCAAAGTCAGCCGAGTAGGCGAGTCCCTGCGTGAAGCGGAAGAGGAGGAGCAGCCAGTAGTTGGTGGCGGCTGCCCATGGGATGAGTGCAGTGGATACGATCGAGGTGAGTCCGGCGAGCAGGAACGGGAACCGGGCTCCAAACTTCACGTAGAGCAGGTTGATCGGAATCGTCCCGATCATAGTTCCCAGTGCGACAGCCCACATGATCCACTTCTTCTCGCCACTGTCATAGTCGAAAATGCTTCGCAAGGTCTGAAAGCGGATCTTGATTCTGCGCGCTTTTCTTTTCGTTTCTCACTCCGTTGGCATCTGGCACCGCGCCAGTCATATCGTTTTTCATGCAGATGAATGTGAAGTTGATGATGATATAGTTCGAGCAGACTGAAGTCAGACACAAGAATCCAACAAACAGAATCACCATTCTGAAAAGAGCAATTGACATCTAAAAACATTCCTAGAAGTACCTGTAGTAGTTACCCCACAGCTTCGTCATCTTGATTTCTCGATTTGGAGTCCGCGTGCGAAGAAGACGAAGTCTGAATCTCAAAAACGGCTTGTGTGTGGGCTTTTGTAGTGGCGCGCGGTGGCTAGAGAGACGCGTTGATCTGGATGGTCGGGCACGCCTGCGCGGGTTCAATATTTCGATCATTTCTCCGTTATCATGCTGTGAAGGAGGCGAAGATTTCGGAGAACGAAGCAGAGAATGAGTGGAACTCATCGACTAAATACGACATCGCCGTCGGCTGATCTATGCGAAAAGACAGTGGGAAACGGGGGAGAGCACGTGCGTTTGCAAATCAACAAGGTTCACCCATTTGCATATTCCGTACTTTTCTTCCTCTCTCTATATTTTCGAAACCGAACAACTATTCTGTGTTTGACAAAAAAAGAACAAAAAAACAATAGAAAAAACTGTGTTCCAAGTGTGGGGAGAACCTTTTTAAATGTGAGGACAAAGACTAAGCGCTGATTGCATTATATGGAAATTAGGAATTATGTGGTCTGCGAGACACTGTGAAAACACAATTTCAGAAGAGACCAAACTTCCTCGTCAATTGTTTTCATAGGCGCGAGTCGACCAGTTTTCTCATTTCTCTTCCGCACTTTCCGTGATGCCCTCCTCCTCCTCCCCTCCAATCTCTGGAAGTTCATTCTTCAACATAAACGTTTCGTTTCACAAAATCGCCAATTTCCAAGAAGCATGGAACAAGAGCAGATGTCGTCGTGAGCGGAACTTCGAGCAAAAGAAGGGAAGAAGACGTTTCAAATGGAACATTTCAGCAATTCGAAAAAGAACAAGATTGGACTGGAAAGCAAGAAGAGCGAAACGAAGATAGCCTCGGAAGCAGATGCGAAGAAGGAGAATGGGAAACGAGGTCGGAGTCGGAGCAAGGACTCCGTCGACAACTCGAAGGTGACCTGACTTTATACCGTTGCGGACAAAAGATGGTTCTGCAACAGCCCATCTCATTGTCACCTGCTGACAATGCATTCCTGATCGTTGGCTTCTCGAACATTTCCCTATTCAGGTGATTCGTCTTCTCGGGAACCGCAGCGTCTATCACGTGTCCGTCGAGGACTTTGCGAGTGTTTCGCAGCTCGTCAAGAAGCAGCAGACCGCCGGGAAACCGATGCCTTCAGCGGATCTCCAGAGATTCAGCGACCAATCGATTCTGGCTTTTGTCAATTATGTACAGAACAAGGAGATCAAGTCCGCCTTGACCTACTACGCCATCACTGAACTCGTCACTCTGGCTCACACTTTCCAGATGAAAGATCTCCAATCATTTCTGGAAGATGTGATAACTGCCGCTTCAGACGGGCCAGATATGAGTCTCATTACAGGGGATAGTCGAAGCTGCAAAGTCTTCGGAAGCGGATCTCCTGCAGACAATTATCATCAGCGATGTGGTTCAACTGGACACGGACATCGAGAAGACGCTCCAAACACTCGCCTCCGACCAGATAGAGAAGCTCGTCAGCCTGCCCGACTTCCACAAGATCCCCAGCTTCCAGCTGTACCAGATCCTCTCGAGCTGCGAGCTCGTCGTATCTCACGAGATGTTCGTGGCAGATGTTGTTCTCTTGTGGCTGTCCGGCCAGAATCACGTGAAAGCCTTCGCGCCGTCTCTCCTTTCCTGCGTAAGTTCAGCCCCTTATCGAACTATCATAAATCACTGCCATTCTTCCGTTCAAATATAAGTTTCCCGAAACTCCGAAGCCCCTCCCTCCCCCCGTTCAAAGTCCGATGATGTAGAAATCTGATCGATTGATGCGGATCCCACTGTTCTCCAGACGATTTGATAGATACATAGTGATGCACGAAGACTGAGAATTAACAGATGAATTCAATTACTCGGTTCAGATTCGCACCAAGTTCCTCAGCCCCGTCGACCGGACTCTAATCATTGAACGCCTGAACCAGTTGAACTTGTCGAGCAAACTGGTCCGTTTGGCCATAAACATGCTCGGATCGACCAACAGCCAACGTGTGTGTCTCGATCCGATCCACGTGAAGAAGAACTTTCCGAGGTACTTTTCATTGTTGCAACCTGACCAGAGGGCCACTTTCCAGATGCGGTTTGAATGTGAATCCAGCTCACTTCAATCCGCATTCGTCTCTTCCTTTGAGCCGTCCCAACTTCAATATGAAAATGAAAAAGACGAAAGAAGGAAAGCAACGGCCAACTTTCGATGTTTGGAATAGAAACGGATCCCCCACAATGATTCTTGATTTGCAGCCATCGAGCGTTCCCAAAGTGATTGATCTGATCAATACTGATCCGAAATCGGCCAGATCGGAGAGATCAACAAAGGGAACAAAAAAGAATGGGACGGGCGTGAAGAAAACGGAGAAGATACCGACGAAGCCGCCATTGAAGGCTGGCAGCAAGAAGAGTCGCTGTGCGTGTTTGGACTACGTGAAGAGCAAGATGAGCGGGAAGAACAAGCCGAAGAGACCCGCGTTCCAAGACCCGAACGCTCTGAAAGTGAAACCGCCGGGAGCCAACAAGTGAGTGCCTCCTGATTTTGCGTCAAGAGCAGTCCGTTCAGGAACACGGCGAGCAGCTCGAAGACGTCTGCCAGTTCGAAGCTCTCCTCTTCCACCAAGAGCAAATCGAACGCGAACAAAAAGGAGAAGAATCTGGAGAAGCGGCGAGCTCGTAAACGAAACAAGATACAGAATGCTATCAAGACTTCCAAGTCACAAACGGAGAACAGTTCGAAGAGCAAGGGCAAGAGCCAGAGCATTAAATAGAACCCATAGATTCGGGGAAATGAAATGATAACTCTTTTTATCGTAGTTATGAAGAAAAAAATCATGAATGCGAATTTTCCAAGCATGGGATGGCGACTTTTCCGAAACCCTCACGCGACTTTTGCATCTTTTCCAAAACCCTCATGCGACTTTTCCGAAACCCTCATGTCCGTTCAATAGTGTACTGCCTTCTCCCCGACAAGCAGCTCCAAACATATACCACCATGCTCGCCGAGCTGAAGAAAACGTCGCCGTTATCGCAATGGAAATCGGAGCTTGTGATAACCGGTCGAAGGGCTCTCTGAGCTGGCCTCCACGCGCCGGGAATCCCGGACCGGGAGGCGCTCGCCGAGTTGTGCTCAGCGGTCCGTTTCGGGTCAAGCGCCGTCACGCAGCTCGCCGGCGCTCGTCTGGACGCCTCGACCTACTGTTCGAAGATTCGATCGTCAAGGCTGGACGACGGGGTGCTTTGAGGATGATTACTAGCCCAAATGCAGCCTCACGGCTCGTTACGACGCCACCAACTCCTGGAGAAGCTGGCCCGGTCGGAAAGCCAAGATCTGGCAGGTCCAGGCGTTCGAAACGCAAGCCCCGCAAGGACTCTCGGACGAGCCAGTGGTGCCAACGCAGGAGAATCGAGCCACCCGCGCTCTCATCGCAGCACACAGCGGCCCTCCGCTTCCGGACGAAAAACAGAGAACATCGATGATCATAAACGAAATATAAAAACGTTGAAGATAACATTACAGTTACCGGTCCACAGTAACCGGCGCTCCATACTCAGGAAATTTTGCGCGCTTTGGCGGGTCCACATATTGCTTGGCGGAAGACAGTCGGCCAAGCGATTTGAAAAGCCCGCCACTGGCCGACTTTGAAGCGCCACTGGCGGCCGGGGCGCTCATTTAGGTGTATGTCAAGCGGATGACTGGCCGATGTCAGGCGGCTACCCGCCATTTGCCAGACTTATCGGCCAATGGCCGAATTCGTACGCCATTGGCCGAATTCGCCCACCAATGACCATTGACCCCGCCAATCCTGGCACAAAATTCCTGAGCAACTCCACGAACAGAAAAATGATGATACTGGAGAAAATGATTGAGTTGGATAAAAATCCGCCGAGAAAACAATCAGAGTGTCAGTTACTGTAGGCTCAGTCACTCTACTGTACAGCCACGGATCAACTTTGACTTTCAGTTTTGAGTTTCACAGTACAGTGACCGGTAATCGGCCTGCAGTAACTGGCGTTCCATAATGCCAAAAAATGTCAATTAGGTTGGCTTAGATGGAAAGATGCCGAAAAAGCGATTGGAATGTCAATTATGGAAGAGTTAATTAAAGTGTGGAGATGAATACGAAAGGGGCGTGGCTAACAGGAGGGCGTGGCTAACAGGAGGGCGTGGTTAACAGGAGGGGGGGGGGGGCGTGGCTTAAGGTTGCGGAATAAAAAGGGGTACGACGTCATTTAATTCCATTATTCGGCCCTCTAGTCTAGTACCCTCTCTCCTTCTGATTTCATATCGAAGTTCTTTCAAAAATTGTCCCCCCTCCCCCGTTTCGAGAAGGGATAGCCCCTCCCGGTTCGCGGAGGGGGCAGGCGGCACCTTTCTCATGACGGGCATCGGGGCGTTTGGCGGGCGCATTCGGAACGCCGGAACTCATGCTTGGGGAGGATCCAGCCCCGGGTAGCGACCATAAGAAGCATCGCCATACTGATCATGTTGCCAGCATGTTCCGATGGGCCGATCCGAGCGGGCCTAGCCCGCTCTTCTCCAGCCTGGAGGAGGTTCGCTTTCCTTTACTGCGCCTCATCTCGCCTCAGGCGACTTTTCCAAAACCCTAACGCGACTTTTCCAAAACCCTCACGCGACTTTTCCAAAACCCTCACGCGACTTTTCCAAAACCCTCACGCGACTTTTCCGAAACCCTAACGCGACTCCAAAACCCTCAGGCGACTTTTCCAAAACCCTCACGCGACTTTTCCAAAACCCTCAGGCGACTTTTCCAAAACCCTAACGCGACTTTTCCAAAACCCTCAGGCGACTTTTCCAAAACCCTAACGCGACTCCAAAACCCTCAGGCGACTTTTCCAAAACCCTAACGCGACTCCAAAACCCTCAGGCGACTTTTCCAAAACCCTCACGCGACTTTTCCAAAACCCTAACGCGACTTTTCCAAAACCCTCACGCGACTTTTCCAAAACCCTCAGGCGACTTTTCCAAAACCCTCACGCGACTTTTCCAAAACCCTCAGGCGACTTTTCCAAAACCCTAACGCGACTTTTCCAAAACCCTCACGCGACTTTTCCAAAACCCTCAGGCGACTTTTCCAAAACCCTCACGCGACTTTTCCAAAACCCTCAGGCGACTTTTCCAAAACCCTAACGCGACTTTTCCAAAACCCTCACGCGACTTTTCCAAAACCCTAACGCGACTCCAAAACCCTCAGGCGACTTTTCCGAAACCCTCAGGCGACTTTTCCAAAACCCTCACGCGACTTTTCCAAAACCCTCACGCGACTTTTCCAAAACCCTAACGCGACTTTTCCAAAACCCTCACGCGACTTTTCCGAAACCCTCAGGCGACTTTTCCAAAACCCTCACGCGACTTTTCCAAAACCCTCAGGCGACTTTTCCAAAACCCTAACGCGACTTTTCCAAAACCCTCAGGCGACTTTTCCAAAACCCTAACGCGACTCCAAAACCCTCAGGCGACTTTTCCAAAACCCTAACGCGACTCCAAAACCCTCAGGCGACTTTTCCAAAACCCTCACGCGACTTTTCCAAAACCCTAACGCGACTTTTCCAAAACCCTCAGGCGACTTTTCCAAAACCCTCACGCGACTCCAAAACCCTCAGGCGACTTTTCCAAAACCCTAACGCGACTTTTCCAAAACCCTCACGCGACTTTTCCAAAACCCTCAGGCGACTTTTCCAAAACCCTCACGCGACTTTTCCAAAACCCTCAGGCGACTTTTCCAAAACCCTAACGCGACTTTTCCAAAACCCTCACGCGACTTTTCCAAAACCCTAACGCGACTTTTCCAAAACCCTCAGGCGACTTTTCCAAAACCCTCACGCGACTCCAAAACCCTCAGGCGACTTTTCCAAAACCCTAACGCGACTTTTCCAAAACCCTAACGCGACTTTTCCAAAACCCTCAGGCGACTTTTCCAAAACCCTCACGCGACTCCAAAACCCTCAGGCGACTTTTCCAAAACCCTAACGCGACTTTTCCAAAACCCTCACGCGACTTTTCCAAAACCCTCAGGCGACTTTTCCAAAACCCTCACGCGACTTTTCCAAAACCCTCAGGCGACTTTTCCAAAACCCTCACGCGACTTTTCCAAAACCCTCAGGCGACTTTTCCAAAACCCTCACGCGACTTTTCCAAAACCCTAACGCGACTTTTCCAAAACCCTCAGGCGACTTTTCCAAAACCCTAACGCGACTCCAAAACCCTCAGGCGACTTTTCCAAAACCCTAACGCGACTTTTCCAAAACCCTCACGCGACTTTTCCAAAACCCTCAGGCGACTTTTCCAAAACCCTCACGCGACTTTTCCAAAACCCTCAGGCGACTTTTCCAAAACCCTAACGCGACTTTTCCAAAACCCTCACGCGACTTTTCCAAAACCCTCACGCGACTTTTCCAAAACCCTCAGGCGACTTTTCCAAAACCCTAACGCGACTTTTCCAAAACCCTCAGGCGACTTTTCCAAAACCCTAACGCGACTCCAAAACCCTCAGGCGACTTTTCCAAAACCCTCACGCGACTTTTCCAAAACCCTAACGCGACTTTTCCAAAACCCTCACGCGACTTTTCCAAAACCCTCACGCGACTTTTCCAAAACCCTCACGCGACTTTTCCAAAACCCTCAGGCGACTTTTCCAAAACCCTAACGCGACTTTTCCAAAACCCTAACGCGACTTTTCCAAAACCCTCACGCGACTTTTCCAAAACCCTCACGCGACTTTTCCAAAACCCTAACGCGACTTTTCCAAAACCTTCAGGCGACTTTTCCAAAACCCTAACGCGACTTTTCCAAAACCCTAACGCGACTTTTCCAAAACCCTAACGCGACTTTTCCAAAACCCTAACGCGACTTTTCCAAAACCCTCACGCGACTTTTCCAAAACCCTCAGGCGACTTTTCCAAAACCCTAACGCGACTTTTCCAAAACCCTCACGCGACTTTTCCAAAACCCTAACGCGACTTTTCCAAAACCCTCAGGCGACTTTTCCAAAACCCTCAGGCGACTTTTCCAAACCCTAACGCGACTTTTCCAAAACCCTCACGCGACTTTTCCAAAACCCTCACGCGACTTTTCCAAAACCCTCACGCGACTTTTCCAAAACCCTCACGCGACTTTTCCAAAACCCTCACGCGACTTTTCCAAAACCCTCAGGCGACTTTTCCAAAACCCTCACGCGACTTTTCCAAAACCCTCACGCGACTTTTCCAAAACCCTCACGCGACTTTTCCAAAACCCTAACGCGACTTTTCCAAAACCCTCAGGCGACTTTTCCAAAACCCTAACGCGACTTTTCCAAAACCCTCAGGCGACTTTTCCAAAACCCTCAGGCGACTTTTCCAAAACCCTAACGCGACTTTTCCAAAACCCTCACGCGACTTTTCCAAAACCCTAACGCGACTTTTCCAAAACCCTCAGGCGACTTTTCCAAAACCCTCAGGCGACTTTTCCAAACCCTAACGCGACTTTTCCAAAACCCTCACGCGACTTTTCCAAAACCCTAACGCGACTTTTCCAAAACCCTCACGCGACTTTTCCAAAACCCTAACGCGACTTTTCCAAAACCCTAACGCGACTTTTCCAAAACCCTCACGCGACTTTTCCAAAACCCTCACGCGACTTTTCCAAAACCCTCACGCGACTTTTCCAAAACCCTAACGCGACTTTTCCAAAACCCTCAGGCGACTTTTCCAAAACCCTCAGGCGACTTTTCCAAAACCCTAACGCGACTTTTCCAAAACCCTCACGCGACTTTTCCAAAACCCTAACGCGACTTTTCCAAAACCCTCAGGCGACTTTTCCAAAACCCTCAGGCGACTTTTCCAAACCCTAACGCGACTTTTCCAAACCCTAACGCGACTTTTCCAAAACCCTCACGCGACTTTTCCAAAACCCTCACGCGACTTTTCCAAAACCCTCACGCGACTTTTCCAAAACCCTCACGCGACTTTTCCAAAACCCTCACGCGACTTTTCCAAAACCCTCAGGCGACTTTTCCAAAACCCTCACGCGACTTTTCCAAAACCCTCACGCGACTTTTCCAAAACCCTCACGCGACTTTTCCAAAACCCTCACGCGACTTTTCCAAAACCCTCACGCGACTTTTCCAAAACCCTCACGCGACTTTTCCAAAACCCTCAGGCGACTTTTCCAAAACCCTAACGCGACTTTTCCAAAACCCTCACGCGACTTTTCCAAAACCCTCACGCGACTTTTCCAAAACCCTAACGCGACTTTTCCAAAACCCTCAGGCGACTTTTCCAAAACCCTCAGGCGACTTTTCCAAAACCCTAACGCGACTTTTCCAAAACCCTCACGCGACTTTTCCAAAACCCTCACGCGACTTTTCCAAAACCCTCACGCGACTTTTCCAAAACCCTAACGCGACTTTTCCAAAACCCTAACGCGACTTTTCCAAAACCCTCACGCGACTTTTCCAAAACCCTAACGCGACTTTTCCAAAACCCTAACGCGACTTTTCCAAAACCCTCAGGCGACTTTTCCAAAACCCTCAGGCGACTTTTCCAAAACCCTAACGCGACTTTTCCAAAACCCTCACGCGACTTTTCCAAAACCCTCACGCGACTTTTCCAAAACCCTAACGCGACTTTTCCAAAACCCTCACGCGACTTTTCCAAAACCCTAACGCGACTTTTCCAAAACCCTCACGCGACTTTTCCAAAACCCTAACGCGACTTTTCCAAAACCCTCACGCGACTTTTCCAAAACCCTCACGCGACTTTTCCAAAACCCTCACGCGACTTTTCCAAAACCCTCACGCGACTTTTCCAAAACCCTCAGGCGACTTTTCCAAAACCCTCAGGCGACTTTTCCAAAACCCTCAGGCGACTTTTCCAAAACCCTAACGCGACTTTTCCAAAACCTTCAGGCGACTTTTCCAAAACCCTAACGCGACTCCAAAACCCTCAGGCGACTTTTCCAAAACCCTCACGCGACTTTTCCAAAACCCTAACGCGACTTTTCCAAAACCCTCACGCGACTTTTCCAAAACCCTAACGCGACTTTTCCAAAACCCTCACGCGACTTTTCCAAAACCCTAACGCGACTTTTCCAAAACCCTAACGCGACTTTTCCAAAACCCTAACGCGACTTTTCCAAAACCCTCACGCGACTTTTCCAAAACCCTCACGCGACTTTTCCAAAACCCTCACGCGACTTTTCCAAAACCCTCACGCGACTTTTCCAAAACCCTCAGGCGACTTTTCCAAAACCCTCAGGCGACTTTTCCAAAACCCTCAGGCGACTTTTCCAAAACCCTCAGGCGACTTTTCCAAAACCCTAACGCGACTTTTCCAAAACCCTCACGCGACTTTTCCAAAACCCTAACGCGACTTTTCCAAAACCCTCAGGCGACTTTTCCAAAACCCTCAGGCGACTTTTCCAAACCCTAACGCGACTTTTCCAAAACCCTCACGCGACTTTTCCAAAACCCTCACGCGACTTTTCCAAAACCCTCACGCGACTTTTCCAAAACCCTCACGCGACTTTTCCAAAACCCTCACGCGACTTTTCCAAAACCCTCAGGCGACTTTTCCAAAACCCTCACGCGACTTTTCCAAAACCCTCACGCGACTTTTCCAAAACCCTCACGCGACTTTTCCAAAACCCTCACGCGACTTTTCCAAAACCCTCACGCGACTTTTCCAAAACCCTCACGCGACTTTTCCAAAACCCTCAGGCGACTTTTCCAAAACCCTCACGCGACTTTTCCAAAACCCTAACGCGACTTTTCCAAAACCCTCAGGCGACTTTTCCAAAACCCTCAGGCGACTTTT